>PVJX010032231.1:0-20586 GCA_004027295.1 Dolichotis patagonum | reverse complement strand
GATAATTATTACTCACATCCCCTCCGCAGGTGGTTACACTGGGCCCATGGGGCCGGAGAGCACTTTAAGCACCAGCAGGGAAGGGGCATCGTGCCCGCGCCCAGGCTGACTGCCTGGTAATGAGCTGGGGCTGCTGTTTGCTGGCTACTTTTTTGGTTTTTTTTGAGACAGGGTCTCGCTGTGTTGCACAGGCTGGCCTTGAACTCACGGTGGTCCTCCCTGAGCGCTGGGACTCCGAGCCCACACCCGCCCCCCTGGCCTCACCTGCTCTCGGCTCTGTGTTCACCCTAACACGCCTCTCCCCAAACCCTGGGAGGCCGCACATTTCCAGCTCCCTCCAGTTCAGGAGGCTGAGGCAGGAGGATGCTGAATGCAGGGCCAGCAGGAGCCTGCTGTACAAGTGAGGGCTTGTCGAGAAGACCCAGGTCAGCAGACCCGACACTGGGCTTCGTGCCCAGGTCAGCTCTCCTCCGGCGGGAGAGGTGTCCAGTTCTGAGGAAGGAGTGCGGGGCTGCTGTTGCCTGGCCCTTGTGTGGCACCTTCTGGGTTCCAGTGGGGCCGTGACCGTGCGTGGAGGGCGGGGTGGCGGTGAAGCTCTGGGCCTATGTGGGCCCAGCACCCTGCAGTGCAGCCTCGGGCTGCCCTTGGCTGCGGGAAGCCTCGGCCCCGAGAGTGGAGTGGCCTTCCTGGGGGGCGGGGCCAACCTGGTCCCCAAACCTCGAGAGCTCAGCGTGTCGGCACCCGGCTCTGCGGGCAGAGGAGGAAACTGAGGCCCAGCGGCCATGCAGCCAGGCTGTGGCGGGGCTGGCTGGGGTCCCCTGGCCGCCCAGCCTCCTCCGGTCTCCCACCGGTGCCCTCGTGCCCCGTGAGCGGCGGGTGATGAAGTGGCACCCACGGGGACTGCCCCGCCCGCAGCAGAGGCCAGCTGTGCCAGGAGCAGCCTGCAGGTCGGAGGCCGGGAGGCTGGCGAATCTGCCCGGCGGGGTGCGCGTTAGCTGTCACTGCCGGATGACTCTCGGCGTGTAATCACAGCGTGTGCGGGGACAAAGAACATGACAGCAGAAAGGATCAGACAGAGAGGAGGCGGAGAGGGCAGAGCCGCAGGCACTGCTCGGGAGCGGGCGGGCGGGGCGGCTGCGTCTGCTGGAGCCCAGGTGAGACCCTGCTCCCGGACACCTGGGCTGTGGGCCGCACAGCACTCACAGAACAAAGCCCCGGCTTGCAAAGCCACCAATTAAGAGATTGGCCAGGTAGAGACTGCGGCTCCGAGGTGCAAGAAGCCGCTAAGTGGATATTAAGCCCCAGCTGCTGCAGTGCCGCCGAGGTGCACAGGGTGGCTGATCCCCACGGGGCGCACGGCCCGGTGGCCGGGAGGGAGCTGGCGAAGCCTCAGGCCTGACGACGGCCGCGCCCGGGCCGCCCTCCCTGCACCTGAGCAGCGGCAGGCAGGGCTCCGCCAGCTTCTTCCAGTCCAGGGCAGAGCTGTGAGAGCGAACCAGTGCTGGGGATGGAAGATGGCTGCTCTGTAAATGCATGTGTGGGGTGCTGGGACTGAGCCCAGCTGTACCCTGCGCCCCGTCGCTGGCACTTCTCATTTATTTTAAGTCAGAGTCTTGCTGTGTTGCCCAGGCAGGATTAGAACTTGTGATTCTCCTGCCCCAGCCTTTCTCCATGCTGGGATGACAGGCGTGCACCACGGCATGGAAATTCACCCTTTGCAGACAGCCCGGTACAGTCATTTCCGGTGAGAATCATCCTGGGCGGCGAAGCCAGGGGCGGGACGAGGGTGGGAACGGCCTCCATGCCCTCTCTCCCAGATACCTCATAATCCACAGGGGAAATCAGTTGCCCCAGTCCAGGCGGATGCCACAGACACCAGATGGGCGGTGTTACCGTCGCCAGGGTGCTGGGGCCAGGAATGGGGCTGTGAGCCAGGCCCCTTGTCTCCAGCCACCTCGGGGTACACCAGTGGCTGGAATCCGTGGCCCTGGTCCTCTGCCTGCCATGGGGAGGTGGTCAGCGCCCCCTGGCTCCAGGCCACCGCCCTCAGGGACCAAGTCCTGAGCTGGGACGGCGGGGTCTGTGGCTCCTTACCAGCGGTCTGGTGGCCGGCCCACGTGTTGGCACTGGTGCCTGGTGTCCTCGCCAAGTGACTCACTCGGGACGGGAACGTTTATTTGAGGGATTGTGATAATGTTCCTCCGGTACATAAAAGGAGGCGTTGCGGTCTGGGGTGTGGCCCCGCCCCGAACACCCGGCTGGTGTTGCTTTACCCACCGTGGCCCAGGGGGCCGGAGTGTCTGGCCCAAAGGTGGCTTCCGCCGCTCCGGTCTGCCCAGCAGCCGTTTCTGCGCTGGCCCGAAAGGCCCGGCCTATTGTCACAGCTGGGACCAGGCCCGTGTGAGCAGGGTTGTGTGGAGTCCTTGGGGGGCCAGGGCGGCCGGTGGTGCCATGGATTGCCCGTCTGTGGGTCTCATCGCTGACAGCTTGGGGGGCTGGAGGCTCCCGGGGAAGATGGGGAATCGTGGGGACCAGGCGTCTGCTCCGCGTGGCTGGGCAGCACAAGGTCAGGCATGCTATGTTGTGGTCACCAGGATGTGGGGCTGGGGGGCTGGGGAGCTGCAGCTGGGAATGCGCCCCGAACACCCCAATCCCTGCCTGGGCTGTGCCTTGGCCTCCCTGCATCTCAGGCACGGGCGTGAGCTGGCGGCGGCAGATGCGTGTTCTGCCGTGGTGTCACCAAGAGCTCTGGCTCGTGCGAGGGACCAGCTGGAGGCAAGTGCTGGGGTCTGTGTGAGACAGATGGCCCTGTCGGATTTGGCTCCCGGAAATTGTGCAAGACACGCAGGGCTTGGCGGGATTCCGCAACCGGTCCACTCGGGTGGCCCAGAGCAGACAGGAGGGGGTCTCACTGCCTGCCCACCACCCTCCCAGGGATTGTGGGGCCTGTTGGAAGACCTCAGAGCTCAGGGATGCTCACGTTCATTCAGACAGTGACCAAGGCCCTCAGGACCTGTGCCGTCTGCCTCTGTATCCTCTCCCTGCACCCGGTGGGCCATCTTGTTCTCCCTTGCATGGATCACACCCTCAGCTGCCCCAGGACCTTTGTACTTGCCATGCCTGCTGTTCTGGAGGCTCTTGATTGGCCACATTGCCTGCCCATCACTCACTCCTTCATTCCCCCCTAACTTGTCCGTGTCTCCCTGAAATCTCTCCTAACCACACTGTCCACAAGTCCAGTTCTGGGCCAGGTACAACCTGTAATCTTAGGTACTCAGGAGGCAGAGGCAGGAGGATTGCAAGTTTGGGATCCTGGACAATTGAGATGGACTCTGTCTCAAAGTAGAAACTGCAGAGTGTTGGGGTGCAGCTCCATGGCAGAGCGCCCCAAATTCGACCCTAGCGCTATGAGAAAGGTTTTCAGCTACTCACCCGGCAGCTCTTCCTGCCCCGGCATCATTCTCCTTCTTGGCCTGCGTCCCTGTCGTGTCCCCTGTGCCCTGCAGTCGCTGTGCCACCTGTCCCCACCTGCAGAGCCCAGCCCTGGGGGCCCGGCTTGGCCCACTCTGTGCAGGGCAGTGCCCAGGAAAGTGCCCGCACACCATGGGTGCTTAATGAGTGCTTGTGGGGGAAGAGATGGACATGGTCCAGGGATGAGTGCTGCCCGTGTCCCACCAGTGCTGCGCGGGGCCCTCGGAGTGGCTCAGGAGCTGGGTCAGCAGGCTGATGCCCAGGTCAGCCCCTTCAGGTGGTAGCCGGACTGCTGGGACACAGGGAGGAGAACCTGGGTACACATCATGGCCGCGGTGTCCCTCAGGCTGTGCCCGCCGGGAGGGGTGGGCACCTCAGGGTCTGCCGGTGTCAGGGAGTGCAGTGGCCTGGCATCTTGCGGGCCACAGGAGCAAGGCCTGAACAGAATCAGGCGGGGACCTCCCATCGGCTGCTGGGGACTGGGGTGGTGGGGCAGGGACGGGCAGCAGAGGGGACTGAGTTACACGACCGTGGCTGGAGTCTCCTGTGCCAGGCACCACTCTTAGCGCTCATGAGACTGTGACATTGGTTCCTCATACCCATCCTGGAGGCAGGGACACTGCTGTCCCCAGTGCAGGAAGAGAGGAGGGTGAGGCCCAGAGAGGGTAGGTAATGTGGCCAGGGTCACCCAGCGAGGAAGTGGTAAAGAAAGCAGGAGCCAATCTGGGCAGTGCCACCTGGGCACATGTAAAGCCAGGGCCCTGCCTGCCCTGCCCACAACCAGCAGCAGCAGTCTCTGTCCCCTAGGGCCTCAGCAGGACTCAGGTCAGCTCTGCCCTGCACCCCGTGAATAAGGAGGCAGAGTGGGGAGTCTTGGGGGGCCCAGACCCGCATGTGCTCACCCCACTGCTGGCTGGCCCAGGGGGTAGGTGGTGACAGCGGCTGGAGACTTGCATAGGGGAGGCCTGGAGCGGGTGCCATCCTGGGCCTTGGCGTGCTCGCATGCACCCACACAGTATGCAGGTGTGCACACACGTGTGCATGTGTGTAAGCTCGCACTGCCACGCGCAGGCGCCCACACACAGGCACACTCAGAGAGGCCGGCCTGTCCCCAGGGAGCCCGCCCGCAGGCCCCAGGTCACGCGTGTGCTTCTGTTTCAGCTCCGCTTGTCATAAGCACAGCTTTCCCGACACACGGAGGTCAGGCGTGGGAGATGCCACCGAGACCCTGGGTGCAAGGGCCAGGCCCGTCCTTTCCGGGTCACCCCTCCTGCACGGGTCTCAGCACGGGCTGTGCCTGGCCGGGCCAGCCTGGGGTGGTGCTGCCACAGGACACAGGGTAATGATGCAGTTACCAGGCAACCGGGGAAGGCCTGGAACCTTTCCGAGCCTCAGTTTCCTGTCGGTGAAGCAGGAGCAGTGTGGGGCCCCGCCAAAAACAAATGCCAGGAGCAGGGCCTGGTGACGTGTACCACCTGGACCCTGGGAGGCTGAGGCAGGAGGATTGCAAGTCCCAACCCAGCTTGGGCAACTCACTTAGCAGGTGGGGACTCGCACGTGGTGGTCAGAGAGGGCAGCCGAGTCTGGGGGCCCCACACGGGTCAGCACGGTGAGAGTCTCCGTGGGGTGTCACTGCTATCTGAGAGGCCTCAGCCGTTGAGTGGCCAGGACACCACCCTGCATCAGCATCTTGGGCCAGGGACCGTCTTTGGTGTGGGAAAGATGCCCTGGCCACCTTCGGGCTGTCCGGCTGGAGAGGCATCGGGAGGGGATAGGGTGGACCTGGACCGTGACCCATGTGATCCACGTGGGCCTCACAAGCTGCCACAGGGCTGCAGCATCGATTGCCCGCCTGTCCCACCCCGGGGACACCCTGGCCTTCTGGGACCCCACCCTGACCACCATTTCATAGGTCACCAATCCCGTCTCCTTTAAGTGGTCATTTCCTGGGACATAAAGGGCTACCATGTGCCGTTGTCCAGGTTGCACACTGCAGACTTATGGTTGCATTTATTTACCATGTGACTAGCTACATAAATACTTATGAAATGTGAAGTTTACCTTTCCACCATTTTTTAGTGGGCAGCATGAAGGTCATAGGAGGTTTTGCCCGATCCTCCCTGCTGTCCATTTCCAGAACCTTCTGCACCTTCCCAAAATCACGTCCCTGCTCGATATCACTCCATCCTGAGGCTCCTGCTACCCGGGCTTCGTGTGCTGGATGTTTCCTGTTCAAGGGGTCCCGCGTGCTCCATCCCTGGGGCCCACCGCGGTCTGCTCAGCCCCCAGCCTGGCCTCTGGGACCGGTGGCCGCGTGGTGGACATTTCAGGCCTCCCTTCAATGCCGAATCCCTCTGCCCGTGTGTCCCAGGATGGAGGCCTGTCCCCACGTCACATCCCGAAGGAGCCCTCCCACCACCAGAGGGCGCTCAGACGCCCGTCCTCGGAGCCTACCCTGCTGGCCTGGCCTGGTCCCCACGGGTGCAGTGGCACAGTCACGCCTGGTGCTTCTGGAGCGCTGGCTGTGTGGTCCTGGGCCCTCTGGGCAGTCCTGGTGGCGTGCTCTCTTAGTCCACCTCACAGTCGAGAAGCCGGGGCCCAGGCCAGCTGGGGTCCCCTGCAGTCTGATGTGGCCCTGGCAGAGACCTGGCCAGGCAGAGAGTAGGACTGCTTGGTCCCGGGCAGGAAGGGGCTCCAGGAGCGAGGACACAGACCTTGGGGTCACTCCGTGTTTAGGACACAGGGTGGCCGCAGTGTCTTTCTGTGCAGACGCCCCCCATCCTGAGGCAGCAGCAGAAAAGACTGAGGCACAGAGCCCGGCCCCCCATATGGGGATACTGAGGCTGGGGGAAGGTTGGGGGCCTCTTGGCTGGGGCAGAGTGCTCGAGGCCCTGGGGAGTCTGGAGCATTGTTTGTCCTGGAGGGGGGGGCTGACTGGCAGCTACCACTGTCCCCCCACCAACCCAGGCAGGCCAGGCTCCCCCACCGGGCCACAGCAGCAGACCAGAAGGGAAGTAGGGACCCGAGCACCTCAGAGCCCTGCTGGCACCCGCACTGGCGTCAGCTGGGAAATGAAACCTGCTGGCCGCAGGGAGCCCAGTCTTGAGCACACAGGCCAGGCCCGGCCCTCAACAGCCCAGTTGGAAGAGCACAGTGGCGGGGCCACTGGTGACCACAGAATGACCCCACGGCCCTCTTCCGTCTGGCCTCAGTTCCCGGTCCCTCACTGGTGACAACTGTAACCCCACTTTGGTTTTTCAGTAGTGAGATTTCACCCTGGGTTTCACTCTCACCCCTGCTTATGTTTTATTTTGAGACAGAGTCTTCCTAAATTTCCCAGTTTGGGAGTTTAAATTTGAGATCCTCCTGCCTCAGCCTGCCAGAGTGCTAGAATTACAAGCATGCCCCAAGCATCCAGCATCCCGCTGGAACCTCACCGTAGTCTTCTGGCCTCCTAGAAAAACCTTAAGGCTCCCCATCCCTCAATGGGTGCCTCTGCCTGAGGAGGGCCTGTTAGGAGCCCCCACTCATGGCCCCTCATCTCCCTCGGGAGGCCCCTGCCTCCTGGGCTGGATGTCCCTGCTACAGGCAGCAGAATGGCCCTACCTGGACAGCAGGTGAGTCCTGGGTGTGCTCAGGGTCCTGCCCACGCCCTCGCCGAAGGGCAGCTCTGTCCTGGCTCCTGACGTCACGTGAGGTGAGGCTTTGGATGCAGTGCTGGCCCTGCCCCAGGCCAGCTGAGTGGGCCCTGCTGACCCTGGCCTCGTGCAGGGAATTTGAGCCTCTTGGTGTTGGGGTGCAGCCGGAGCGGGAGTGTACCGGGGAGACCCACGCACACACACTCCCTGTCCGCTCCGGCTCCCTGATGGACTGCTTGCTATGGCCGGTGCCGCCCAGCTCCGCCCTGTCCTCCTGCTGCTCTTGGGGACTCGTGAGTGTTGCGTCCCTGTACCCTCTCCCGTGCCCCTCTCCTGTATCCTGCTCTCCTTTGTGCTGGGAGAGCAGTGCCCCGGGTCTGGAGGAGGGGGCCAGGGGCCTCAGCCTGGTGCCCCGAGGCTGATCTCTGGGCTGTCCACCATTCCTGGACCAGGCCGGCCTGGAGCCCCTGGAGGGACCTTGGTGGGTCAGCTGGGTGGAGAGCAGGTGGTACTTCCTGAGCCGCTGAGCCTGAGGCCTGGACAGATAGCCCGGCTTCCACAGCGGGAGCTGCGCCCAGCCCTGGTATCCACTTGGAGCTGCAAAGGCCGGTTCTAAACTGCTCAGGGTGGCGCCCTCCCTGAAGCAGCCACCGCCCACCTGCTCGGGCTGTGCCTCACCAGGAGTCTTTCTCATCTCTTCATTGACACTGACCTTACGCTGGGCGGAAGGCGCCCAGCAGGAGGCTGAGGCCGAGCTGCAAGTTTGAGGGCAGCCTGGGCAGCCTGGGCAGTTAAAGCCTGGAGATGGAGCTCAGTGGCCTTGGGTTCAATCCCTGGACCACACAACACCGAAGATGACTGACCCCCGAAAGATCTTAGGGAAACCTAGCTTGACTTCACTGTGGTCATCTAGAAAGGGTGCCCAGTGGTGCTGCCATGGACGTTCCCAGTGCAGCAGCGTTTGCCTCCTTTCTGTTGGAACCAGAACTGGACAGGACTGGACAGAAGCCCTGGGGGGCAGAGGGTCCCATCTGCCTGCAGCTGTATAGCCCCTATGACCCACTCAGCGGTCCCCGCTGTGCCCCTGTGGCTGCAGAGGGAGGAGCTTGGGCTGGGGTTGGCCCTGGCAAGGTGATGCCAGCCAGGTGGGTGGTGATTTTAGTTGCCAGATAGCAGTGTTAAAAGGTGCAGGTGGGGGGCACAAGCCTGTGACCCCCGCACTCTGGGAGGCTGAGGCAGGAGGATCACCAGTTCAAGTCCTGTGTGGAAAAGTCAGTGAGACCCTGCATTAAAATTAAGAATAAAGGGCTGGAGATGCTGCCTAGTGCAGAGGCCCTGGGCTTGGTCCCCAGGCTGCACTGCGCACACACACTCATTTAATCCAGGGTTCCCCCCACCATGGCATTGTCGTAGCCTGTGGTCGCTGTCACTCCCTACCCCGTCGTCCTCCCAGTAGTGGCCAGGGCTGCCTGAGGCCCCTTCTCTGCAGCCACCAAGGGGGTGATGACAAGCTGCCCCCCGCCAGGCGGGCTCTCGCCTGCTGTGGTTGATGTGGTCACAGCTGGTGACACGGAGGGCGCCCCCCTCCCACCCAGCTCGGGAACAAACATCTCTTCTTACAAAAAAATAAAAAAGGAGAAGTGACAGGGGTCACGGCTGTGCTTTCTGTGCGACCTTCCTGGGAACAGAGTGCGTCTTTGTTCATCCTGCCGCCCGTCAGTCTGCGCAGGCTGAGTTGCTCGGCGGGGCCTTGCTCCTGACTGCCAGCCGCTCCCCGCTGGGTCTCTCGCCTGGCCTCCTGTGGTGGCCCTGGCAGCTGCTCCTGCCATCCTCCCCGCCTGTGGGCCCAGGGGCCGAGAGGGGTGTCCCGACTTGGGGCTTCATCTTCCACGTTTGGGATGTGAGAGGGACGAGACAGCCTGCTCCCAGGTCCCGAGCAGAGTGGGGCCCAGAGTGGTTTTCAGCTGAACTGTGTCCTGTCCTTTCCCAGGGCCAGGACACTGTCCTCCCTCTCCTTTCCCCTCTTCCCTCCTTCCCCTGACCTCCACACCTGCCGTCCACCCCCTGCCCAAGGCCCTTGGACCTTTGCCCGCCCCGGCACCTGGAGTCGGTCACCAGCATCCCAGGCTGGGACCCCTGAGGCTGTGGCGTGGGAGGCCCCAGGATCTGGCCGCGTCCCCTCTCCACCCACCCTCTCCATTGCACCCTCTGGGTCCTGAGAACTGGCCAGGGGGGCTGTGTCCCCGAAAGGCTTCAGTGCTGACCACCTACTGGGCAGGGGGCATGAAGGATGCCGTTTCCTCACCATGTCCCCCAGTGCCTGGCCCTTGCCGGCCACCCCTTCTGGTGGCCCTTGGGGGACTGAGGTCTGTGTGGGCCTGGGCAGGCAGCGCGCCTAACAGCTGAGGGGACGTGGGAGGAGGTGGCGCTGACAGAGGCCAGAGTGCATCCTGCAGCCGAGGCCCTGCCCAGCCCCCTCCCCGGTGCGACGTGGGTCAGGTCAGGAAGATGGGGTCAGCATCAGCACCCTGTCCCTGTCCTGAGGTCACAGGTACCACCCATGTGGCTGTGTGACGCGCTGGCTCCAGGACCCCAGAGTCCGGGCTGGTGTGGCTCACCCTGCCCTGGGCCCACGCCCCTGGAGTGGGGACCCAGCCTCCCAGGCACTCTGCTCTGGGGATGCCCTGCCCTGGGGTGTCTCTGAGCTTCTCCAAGCCGGGGTCCGCTCACCTCCCAGCCCGGAATGAGGCGAGCGGGCCGCGTGCATCCTGGACTCCAGCATCTCACAGCGCACACTTGTGCCCCGTGGGCTGCAGGCCTGAGTCCCAGGCATCCCTTGGCTGGGGGACATCGCCTCGGTCCTCACAGGACCTCCTCACCCCGCATCCCCAAATCTCCCTGTCCTACGGGGCCACGGTCATGGGATTTGGGGACCCCATGCCCACATGGCTGTCGTAATGGATGGCGTCTGCTGAGGTCCCCGGTGGTCACCTCACAGGTTCCAGGAGGGCAGCGGTCAGCGGTGGCATAATCACTTTTCTTGTCACTGTGACAGAATACCTGACACCTGCAATTTAGGAAGAGTTTTATCCTGGATCGTGCTTCAGCGTTTCAGCAGTCGGCAGCAGGGTGGGCGGGCTGGTAGTGGAGGAGGCTGCACCCAGCACGGAGCACGGGAAGTGGTGCTGTGTTGGGGTCAGTGGGAGACCGCGCCCTCCCGGCCACGCCCACAGCACGCACCCGCCAGCAGGATGCGGGCCCCCTGCTCTCTGCACCGTTCAAGAGCTCAGCCCTGGGTGCAGGAGGCCCTTGGGGACATCGGCTGTAACAGCAAGGGACATGGCTTAGCCAGGAGGAGGAGGACCTGTCCACCCAGGCTGATGCTGGCCCTCAGCGAGGGTGGCCTCCTATCCCCTTGCTGTCCAGGCCCGTTTCCCCTGAGTCCCTCTGGGCGGGAGTGGTGAGGTGCCTAGGCCAAGGGCAGGGGTTGCTGTGGGCACCAGGGCCATCAGGGAGTCACCTTGGGACAGCAGCCTCTCTGGGAGGGCAGAGCCCCTGACCAGGGGATGATCACAGAGGCCCAGCACTGTCCCCAAGCCTGGATGTGCCCCCAAGTCACCACCTACTCTGGCTGCAGAGCTGAGCCCCTGCCACTGTTTGGGGGTCTCCCAGAAGGCAGAGGTGGAATCAAGCCTTCCAGCACCCCTTGGACATATGACCACAGCTAGACATTCATGGGGCTGGGAAATCTACGTGTTCTGGGTTCAAATCCCAGTTCTGTCCTCCCTGACAAACCCTATCTCCTGGCCAGGGTCCCTTGCTGTGATGGCCTCTGCAGGGGCCCCTGTGCAGGCTGTTTCAGGGGTGCATCCTTCCCAGCCCTGCCCAGCCTCTCTCTGGGCACGCACATGGACGTCCACTGCCAGGTGCCTCCTCCACGGAGGCTGCAATACCTTGCCTGACCCCTGTCCCGCGTGATCCGTGTTGGGAGAGATGCCCCTGCCCAAAGACCACCGTGGCGGGAGGGAGGCCTGGGTGGCCTCCCCGTGGAGCTGGGGCCAGGCCACCCAGCCTCCTCTCTTCTGGACAACGGACCTTTTCATGTCGCCTGAGGAAGCCAAGCAGAATAATTCCACCCCCGCCCCAGCTCCCTTCCTGCCCCCTCTGCCCTTTGGCGAGAGCTTTTCTGCCCTGCTGGTCACCCCAGGCAGAGTGGTGGTGAGGATTCCAGGGTCGGCTTGGGCTGGCCAGGCCGATGCCCAGGACTGGGAGCCCCGGGCAGCTCTTGCACCAAGACCTGGCCTCCACCACTCTCTAGGCCACGTCTGCATGGCCTGGTGCAGGCTGCCTGGGGACCTGAGGGGACGTGATGCCACCCTGGTCCCAGCGCCAGCGTGAGTCCAGCCAGCCCCTGCTCCCCTCCTCCACAGACAGCGCCTCCTGGCGCCCAGATGGGGACAGGCACAGGAAGGGACAGTGGGAACCCATGGCAGTGGCACGGGGAGGCAGCAAGGCAGCACAGGACACACAGCCCCTCCGTGCCTGAGCCTGTCAGGGGGCGTCACCTCTGGGAGCTGGAGGCCCTAGCTGCCCTTGCCCCGGCTTCCCGGCCCACTTTCTCCTCTGTGGGGCTGGGCCTTATCTCAGCCCAGCTCCTGGGATGCCCACATGTGGTCTCTGCTGCTTCCAAGTCCCCAGGTGTCTGGTGGGATCCGGGCCCCTCTCGGGGCTGTCGGCCCAGCTCTGAGTCCCGTATCTTGGTTAAGTCATGACCCAGCGCCTTCCCATGCTGGCAGCCCTTGTGCCCAGTGAGGGTCCCCCAGGATGGCCTGGGTCACTGAGCACAGGGTGTGCTGCTGGGGTCAGTTCAGGACGTCTGCCGTGTACACCCGGGACAAAGCAGAGGCCCTGGGTCCTTAACTCGGCCTGGACACGGAGGGAGCCTGGCTCTGCCCTCTCTGGCCCTGGCAGCCTCGGTGCCCTGTAGCCTCGATCCCACTCAGCTTCCTCCTCGGAACCGCGCAAGGCGCTGTGCCACCAGAGATAGGGACAAAGGGGCTGTTGACAGAGGAGGGTGGCGCTGCAGCCTTGCCCTGGCTTTACTGAGGTGGAGGGCACATGGCATCCACGGCTGCTTCTGGATGTGACCCCATGTGCGCCGCATGTCGGTGGTGCTTCCTGGCGGGCTTGGGTGCAGGCCAACGCCTGGTGTGGCAGCAGCGCCCTATCCGATCGGGCGCGAGGGTCTGAGGCCTGCCACAGCCTCCCTCCAGCAAGCGCCAGCTCTCCTGTCTGTCCACTTGACAAACTGTGCGCCAGCCAGCATGGAGGACTTGGGCCAGGGGACAAGCGTGTACCCTAAGGGGCTGCCTGGCCCTTCACATCTTGCAGCATGAGCACAGCCCACGTGCACATTGGGGGTGCACCCACGTGAGCACGCAGGCGTGGCTTGTGTGGAACACAGGCCGAGCTGGGGTCCTGTGCCTCCATTTCCCGTAGCCGGTGCCCTGCGTGGGGACACCGAGGTCCTGGAGCCAAGCTGGGAGGGAGAGAGGAGCGCAGGGCACAGCCTCGGGGCCTGGGCAGCGAGGAGGCTGAGGGAGCAAAGGCGGGAGAGGCGGGGCGAGGAGCTGAGCCGGTAGGAGAGGCAGCAGGGAGCGGTGGGCGGGCAGGAGGTTGGGGTGCTCAGAGCCACTCAAGTCCCAGCCGCGACAGTGGCAGAAGCCCGCTGAGCTGCCTCCGGAGGCAGAGGGATTTACTGGAAGCTGTGCCCAGCAATTTCAGCACAGCCTGGGAGAGGTGTCACTCCAGCCTCCTGTGTTGCTTTAAATTTTGTGGCAGCCACGCTGAGAAAAAAGGGAAGCAGGTGAAAGCCATTTGTTTGACTCTGTTCCTTACCCCGACACAGGGACACAGGCGGTGTGACCCTCCTGCTCTGCCCGCAGGATGCTGGGGCAGCAGAGGTTCTGCTTTGCACATTAGACCTTTGAGATTAGGGACCCCAACTGCACGTCACCGCCACACCCTGGTCCGCGGTGTCCATGTGGGGCCAGCAAAGGTGGGCACTCCCAAGGCCACTAGAAGGACGACAACCATCCCAGGGCAGCTGTGACCTGACACCAGCCGGTGAGCTTGGAGTGGCCCAAGGTGGGGGGACACTGGTGGCCCACCTGCACCCCCTGGCTCGCAGTGGTGGCACCCCTAGTGGTGACCCCATCTGCCTGGCTTCTCTGCATACACAGTGCCTGTGACAGTCCACAGTCATTGCTGGGACCCAGAAGGCAGCCATGCTGACTCCTCGGGGACCCCGTGACCGGCCAGTCCAGCTGTGTCCCACCAGCCTGCAGCAGGACACATTGGTCACAGGTGTGGAGATACCTCTGACCTGTGTACGGCGCTGAGGTGGCTCCCTGCATGGGCAGGCACCAGGCGTCCAGGCCAGCACATGGGTGTCACCCAGAGGGGTGAGGACTGCAGCAGGGGAAGCGCCAGGAGCCGCCCTCACCCCCACAGCTTCCAGGTCCCCAGGGCCGAGCCCCTGCAGTGATTCTCCTGTGCTGGCACTGCATGCCCTGCCTCATGTGATCCCCAAACAAACAACATGTGCACCCCCAACTCAGACTGAGCCCTGCAGTGCCCCAGGTCCTGTGTTGAATTCTACCTCTAGCGAGGCGCCTGGGGGGGGGGTCAGGACCTGCGTTGGGCCTCAAAATCTAGAAAAGTACTGGCTGTAGTGTCCCATGTCTGTCATACCAGCACTCTGGGAGGCTGAAGCAGGAAGGTTGTCAAGTTTAGGCCCAGCTGGGCTATGTGGCAGTTGAGCAGGAGTCTCTCAGAGGTTTAGAAAGCTTGGGATCCAGCTCAGTACACAGGCCCCAGGTCCAATCCCTGGTACTGCAGAGAAGAAAAGCATGGAAGGTTCTAGAAAGCTGGGAAGGAGTGGAGTCGGCAAGCTGGGCTGGGAGGGCAGCACTTGTAGAAGCCCAGTTGTCAGTCTGACTGGGCCGGGTCAGGGTCCCGCCTCCAAAGGGACAGTGGATGTGGGGTGGAGGCCAAGGCCCCTGTGCTGGGCCCTGGGGGCACTGCCCACTGTACTTGTCACCTGGTCAGCGGTGATGAGGGCCCTCTCAGGCCCAGCGTCCACTCCAGGCTCTGGCTGCCGTGCAGGGCGAGTGCCCCACTGCAGGCTGGGTCTGCGGTGAAGCTGCCCCCGGCTGCCCACCTGCTCTGGAGGCCCCGGCTCCCTGCGGCTGTATTTAAAGCTTCCAGACAGATGTTCCCGGCAGCAGCTGCAGCCTGTCATTACCCACCTGGGAACCTGTAATTCCTTTGTCAAGGGACGGGCCTGGCGGCGGGAAGGAAGGAGCCGTGGGCAGCGCAGCCTCCGCAGGCTGCAGTGCAAGGGGTGGGGGCGGGGCAGCCCTAATTGAGCAACATGGATTGGTGACTGGCAGGACATCGCACCCACAGGAGTCGAAGCCCCGGGAAGTGGATGTGTCACCCTCCCCAGAGCCATGGGCACAGTGACACCCGGAGGGCACTGGGAACCCCGGCCCTGTGGCAGCTGCAGCTCGCTGACCTGAGAGGTGGCTGTGTGAGGGCCACCAGGCCTCTGGGGGTGACAGGGTTAGGGACCCTGGACCCAGTGAGTGCATCAGCCAGCACTGCCCCATCACCCTGCAGGGCACACGAAAGGGTGAGGACGAGGCAGGACCACGGAGGAGCTTGTGGACCCCCAGGGGACACTGCCCCTCTGGGAAGCAGCCTGTGTGCACACCTGCTGAGTTCCAGAACTCACAGAAGGGGTGACAGGATGTGATTTAAAACTTCACATCACACCATGCCACCTCTGCTTTGTACCTCCTCAGGGGACCCAGGTCTTCCTTGGGGCAGAGTTTCCAGGGCCATCGGGACAGTCACTGCAGTAGGTGACTCAGTTCTCTTGGGCCAGTACAGGCTTCTGGGTCCCCCAGCTTGTGGCCACATCACTCCCTTCCCTGCCTGTCTGCTTCTGGTCTCCCCTGTGTCCCAGTGGCTTCTCTTTCCCACAGAGACACTGTTGGATTCCAAGTCCATCTGGCATGGCCTTTTCTTAGCTAGCTTAATCTGCAAGGATTCTTTCCTTCAGGGGTCCTGGGGAATGTGGCTTCAGGGACACTGTTCCAGCCAGGTGTGGTCAGACCCCTTGCTTAGCTGGCTGCCCATCTCCTTTCCCTGCTCTACTTGGTTGCTCATGGCCTGCCCCAGGGCCCTTGCACCTGCCACCTTGTCTCCCGAATGGCACCCAGAGCCTCATTCTTGTGTCTTCAAGGAGTCCTGCCAGGGGCCATCCAGGAAGAGCCACTCTTACTGTCGCCTCCTTCACCCTCTGCTTGTGTGTATGGGTTTTTCTGTCCACACTATCTGTCAGAATCTGGAAATTAAGGTCCTCATCACTCTTTGGTCCCAGCTCCTAGAATGGCTCCTGGTGCATAGTAGGCATGGAGGTCAGTATGCAGCTGAGCAAGTACTTGGGCCGCAGTCCTGTGGGGTCCCTGGGGGTCCTGACAACAATCTAGTCAGCAAGAGGGGCCTCGGGCCCCAGGTGGGGAGTTGAGGGGTGGGGGCCAAGGTGTCAGCAGCTCTGCGCCGTCCTTCTGCCTCGGTCTCTGTTGAAACGGAGGGAGGCAGCCACTTGGCCTGCCCACACCCGCCCCACACGGGGAGCACGCGATGGGGACCAGGCCTGCGTCCACTCTGACTGCGAGGCATGCCCACTGCAGGCCTGGGCTGGCATCAGGCACTCATGGGAGGGGGCCAGGGTGCGGCAGCCATGGCACACAGATCACAGAGCAGGATGGGGACCCCGAGGGCTCTCTGAGACAGCACCGGCACCAAGTCCAAGAGCAGCATGCCGGGCGCTGGCCCAGGTCCCGTGACACCGGCTCCAGGAACCTTGGCCGTGCAGGGCAGTTTGCACCTGACAGCGGCTGCCGCCCGGAGCGAAGCCACTGCAGACTCAGCCAGTCACGCCAGTGTCGCGGTTTTGCTAACAGCTGGGTGGCATTCCTGAAAGCTCGGCAAGGCCAGGGCTGCCCTCTGCATTTTACCTTTGGGGACACTGAGTGCAAGGGTGATGTGTGAGACGGGGCCTGTGAGGGCTGGTGACCGTCCCTTCCCCAGTGCTGAGTGAGGGCAGCGGCCCAGTGAGAGGCCTGCCTGGCAGCCGCGGGACACACACTGTCTCGTGCCTGCCTCTCCTCTGCCGCAGCAGCTGCACAGAGAGGCCGCTTCTCTAGCCAAAGGCTGCGCAGCCTCCGGGGCCTGCAAGGCAGTGCCCCGAGTCCGCACAGGGGTTAACACCTTCCGGTTCAGGGTAGGATTCGGCCATGCGGGGTGCCATCACTCACTCACCAGGGGCTGACTCCAGTCAGGACAGCTGCAAGTGCCAGCCAGATACGGGGGCCCTGAGGCCTCCGGTGCCGCAGAGGGGACACGCTGTGGTCCACCACTGCGACCCCAGGGTGAGTCGCCCCGGGGAAACCATGTGACCTGGCAGTCACTCCTGTGTATTCAGGCACATGTGCGCAGATGTGAACAGATGCTTACATCACAGCCCAAGGGGGACGGCACCCTGAGGGCTATTAGCCAGGGACCAAGTGCACCCAAGGTGACATCTGCAAAATGGGACCAAAGACAGGTCCCAAAGACAGGTCCTCAGGGACACAGAGCCAGACTCAGCGACCGCCAGGCACACAGCTCCGTCTGTAGGTGAGGGTAGTGGACAGAGTGATCACAGCTGGGGACAGAGTCTCCTTCCGGTAGATGGAGATGTCCCCGGGGAGCCCTCAGGGGCAGCTGTGTGGCATTGGGGAGTGCACTTCGCCCCAGGGCTCACAGAGGGCAACCGTGACCAGAGAGGGCGTGCGCGGCAGTCCCCCTGTCCCTGGCTGCGTGGCCTCCAGGCTCTCACAGTACTGGACCCCAGTTCCCACCAAGGTGGAGTCCTGTGCTCACGAGGGTCCCGCCAGGCCAGCTGTGAGCGCGTATGTCTGCCGGAAGCAGCGGGACGCCTTGCCGGTTTGCACAGAATGTGTGGGGTTAGACAGGTGAGTTCCCTGGTCTGGGGCTCCTGGCTGGCTCAAATCACAGGGCACCTGGCACAGACACAGTCCCAGTCCCCGGGAGGGCGGTGACAGCCACCAGCCCGGCTTGGACCCAGCTCCGCCCCTCCCTGACTGTGTGACTATGTGTGAGTTGCCAGGACAGGGTGCCTCTGAGGCTCCGCTGTTTCACTGTTTCACGGTCACCATCAGGAGGCAGGAGGTGGGGGTTGAGAAGCACTCGCTCTGCAGGGGTGGCCAGCAGCCAGGGCACAGGGCCCTGCTGGGTGCATGGTCCAGAGTGTGGACACACATTCCGTCCCTGTTGCACAGATCCACGGCCCAGCCATGTTTGGCCACCAGGCAGGGCAGTTGGCCAGGTCCGGCAGGGTGGCTGCCCCCATTCCTCTCCGTGGGGCTCCACTGTGGACTCTCGGGCCCTGAGACTGAAGGCTGAGGCCAGGTCCTGCTCTCTGAGGTCACCGGGACTGCACTCCAGTTCCTGAGAGGTGACAGCAGCCTGCGGACAGGGGTACCGGTGTCATCCGGTGCTTGTCCTGTTGGTGCTTTGTGTGGCAGAGCAGGCCAGGCATGGGCAGTCACTGGTCCCTGCCACACGCCCTATCTTACAGATGGGTGACTCTGAGGTCCCCTCTGGGGTATGAGCTCTGGGGTCACAGGCTGTGCCAGTGGGGTGTCCCTTTCTGCCTGGTGTCCTGTTTCTGAGAAGGAGGCTGGGCTGCCCAGCTGGCCGTGGTGGGGGTGACACCAGAGCCCCTAAAAGCTACAGCCTGCTCTTTGGGCTCAATCCTTACTTGGGGCTCACCCTGTGGCTGGGCCCCGGCCAGGAGCCCACACTGCCGCCCAGCCCTGGGCGGTGGCCTCCTGCTCCAGGTGGGGGGCTGGGCTGGGAGGGCAGCAGCCCAAAGCGCCCTCGGGGGTGGAGGCTGCAGGAAGAGCCCACAGCGCCAGATAAAGGCCCGGCGGGCAGGAGGAGGCCGGAGTCCTCACAAAGGAAGCCGCTGGCCTCCCCGCCCCAGCACTGCCTTTCAAGCCTGGCCACGGCTGGCGATCTGTGTGCACAAATGGGGTGGGCGGAGACTACCGTCCCCAGCCGCCTGGAGCCACAGCCGTTTATTTAAGAGGCAAAGAAAAAAAAAATCCCCAGGTTCTGGAATATTCCTCCTCCAGTGCAGTTTCCTTTCTGGGCTCTAAGGCCCCACCTCTCCTGTGGCTGTGGAACCCTTGGTGGGCGGAGTCACTGAGGGAAGGACGCCTGGCCCTGCCTCTGCCCCTGTGGCCCTGGCCCCTCCTCTGGCCAGTCCCTAGTGACCTGGAGCTCTCTGTGTTTGAACCCTTGAACTCTGCCCTCTGACCCCAGAACCTCCCTTCTCTTCTCCTGCCGCTGCCTGCAGAGGCCAGGCTGCCCCAGGGCTGCCAGGAGCTGGGGTTCTGTTCCCTGGGGCCATGGTGGTGACATCAGGTTGCTGCGTCAGCTGTTTAGGAACTGGCCCCGGCCTGGGGATTAGGGTTAGAGTGGTGGGGGGCGGCGCTGGGGGGCCTTGGTGCAGTGGGACTGGGCCGGGTCACCTTGAGGGTGCAGCGGAAGGCCCTGGAGCCGGGGCTCATTAAGCTCTGCGGGGGAGGGGGGGATTAGGCGGGCCCCAGAGCCAAGCCCGTGGGGTTATTAAGGCTCTGGCAGGGTAAACACCAGGCCTTCCTTCCAGAGCCGCGCCTGCTAATTAGAGGGCAAGGAACTCATTAAAGCCGCAACTGGGGGCTGCGGGAGGGGGAGGTGGTGGGGGGGCTGTCAGCCCGGAGGGCTGGGGGGGCAGGTGGGGGTGGCTGCAGTCCCTGCCCCGCCTCCTCCCTTCTCCAGGGCAGAGCCCCGCCTCCTGTAGGCCCCAGGTGCCGTCCCTGGTGACAGTGAGGGTGGGTGAACAGGACACCCCCGAGGGGTCCACTCGGGATCCACAAGCCTGGGACCCAATGCCTTACCCGAAGAGGGGTTGCACGGGGCTGTACAGCGGGGGGGGGGGAATGAGCCCCAGCTTGCTCCTTGACGGTGGCCGGTGGCCTAGGAGTGCAGGGGTGACATATCAGAGGGGCAGGACATGCGGTGACCCATCTCAGTGGCCAGAGGGATGCAAGAAGCCAGGAGCCAAGGACCAAGGACCACAGGACAGGCCAGGGCCAGCTTCTCCCCAAGTGGCCAGAGAGAGGCCTGTGGACACTACTGTGCTCCAGCCGGTGAGGCTGAGTCAGCACTGTGACAAGACCACCTCCGTGTCACTCAGTCCTGCAGTCCTGTGTTGCCACATGCGGAGGGTATGGTGGGCAGCAGGCAGCGCTGTGGCACTTGCTCTGTTCAAAATGAGGTGTTTAAAATACTTCCTGAGCTGGGCGTGGTGGCACACGCCTGTCATCCCAGCACCCTGGAGGCTGAGGCAGGAGGATCTCTGTAAATTTGAGGATGTCCTGGGCTACATAGTGAGAGCCTGTTTCAAAAACCAAAAATAAATTCAGAAAAGTAAAAAAAAAAAAAAATCTCACTTCAAATGTTTTAAAAGGGCATCTGTGAAGTCCACCGCCTTCCTGGCAAGACCAGGGCCAGTGAGGCCCTGAGGCCTGGGGTCAGGTCCTCCCTCTTTTCCTTCCTCTTCCTAC
Organism: Dolichotis patagonum; assembly: GCA_004027295.1. Lineage (NCBI taxonomy): Eukaryota > Metazoa > Chordata > Mammalia > Rodentia > Caviidae > Dolichotis > Dolichotis patagonum. The sequence goes on along the minus strand of PVJX010032231.1, from coordinate 728 downwards.
CACTCCCCCGCCTGGAAACTGAGCACTTTCCAGAATCTGCCAGCCAGTGGGAGTCTGGCCTTGGGTGCCCGGGCGCACTGGTGCTGTGGGCAGCTCACGTTTCAGGACCTTGCTGTGTGGCTCTGGGTTCTGGGTGCGCTGGCACCCGAAAGTGGAAAAATGCTTCCCATCTCTCTTTCACTCTGTCTGTCTCTCTGTCTCTGTGTCTGTCTCTCGCACACTGAAGCATGAGGTGCAGGCCTGGGATGAGCCCAGGATGCCAGGGTTGGGTGCAGCCCCCACCCCTGCACCCAGGATCTCTGCCTTCAAGTGTGGGGCGGTCACTGCTGTGGCCACAGGGGCGCCTGCTCGACGGATGCCAGGCTGGGGCCCTCCCCCAGGCCAGGGCCAGGGGAAAGCGTAGAGCAGGACTCAGGCCTCGAGGGCCCCTGTGCTCCCCACCCTGGGGCTGTGAGGAGGGTGTGGGGTTTGCAGACCCTGTGCCCATGGCCTTCCCAGGAGCCCAGTGTGCTCGGGCTGAGCTCACACATCGTCCAGCACCCTGCAGAGTGAGACTGTGTTCCCTTCCCGGGGTGGCAGAGACTGGGGTGACTTGCCCGAGGTCACATGGTGTCCCACAGTCCCTGCAGGCTGGAAGGCTAAGGTTCCTGGAGATTGAGACAGGGAGCCTGAAGCCCCCGTAGGTAGCCTCACCCCTCCCTCCCTCATCTGCTTCCCCCTCCCCCTCC
>PVJX010032230.1:0-20599 GCA_004027295.1 Dolichotis patagonum | reverse complement strand
CAAGAGTTATGAGGTTAAAGAGTCTTCCACCTAGATCTCAGAAGAAGGCCTGAGAGGCCAGGAAGTGTACCCCTGTGGTGGCAATGTGTGAAGATGTGAGGATAAAGCCCAAGGTGCAGTGGAGACTGGAGGTTAAGAAAAGCCAGAAACCCAGAAACATGGCTCTTCTGAGGAAATTTGCAAAGAAGGAGAAAAGACAACCCAAGAGAGAAACCATGGGAGCTACAACCACTGGAAGTGCCATGGGATGGAGCCTCCCAAGCCTTTGGCCACAGGTTGCATTGGATGCTGCACGTGAAACTATATGACTTTGTATTTTCCCTGCTGGATTTTGGACTTGCTTTGGTTCCTAGTCTCTCCATCCCCCTGCCTGTACCTCTTGGAAGGATAATGTTTATCTTGTGCCTTTGAATGTTGTAAGTGTTTAAATTTCATTTGTACAGAGGCTCACAGCTATGAGTTGATCTTAAATCTCAGAGGAGATTTGGGACTTGGACTCTTCAGCAATGCTGAAACTGTTAGGACTTTGGCAACTCTTGGGGAAGGACTACATGCCTTTTGCATAAATGATGTGCATGAGTCTTTGGTGGGGTCAAGAGCAAAATATTATGGTTTGTGACTGCATGTCCTCCCAAAGTCTCATGCGGTCATGGGGCAGACTTCTAGAATTTGTGAGTGATCCATGGTTCAAGGCTGGGATTATGAATGTGAGAGTTACACCCACTCTGGGGTGGGTGTGACTTGCTTACAGTATAAGGGACAGAAAGAGTCTTCTCTATGCACCCCTCCCTTTTACTCTTGTTGCTTTTGCTGTTTTCTGCTGCCATGAACAGTTGCCCCTGTGCCATGCCACTCTGACTTGGAGCCAGTCAAGTATGGACAGAAACTTCCATAAACTGTGAGCTAAATAAATCTTTCCTCCTTTAATTTTGGGTGTCCAGTATTTTGTTTCAGCAATGAGAGAAAAGTAACCAGCACAGATGCTGTGTGTAAAGTAATTGTATCAGATTCAAATCTCAGTAGCACAACAAATGAAACTTCTCACTTGTAGATGTTAAGAATATTCAGGTTTGAGTAGCCTAGAATAAAAGAGACCTTACAAATTGTAGACCTCTTTCAAAATATGGCTGGCAAATTAGATTTTGGTGTTATCTCCATTCCTGATAGCTGGAAAATAGGGCCCACTATGGGGTGGAAGGGACAAGCTTGGCTGTGGGTTTTATCCTTTCTGGCTTGAACTTACATATAAGTCCATTTACCCAGAGTTATACTCTAGCATTATGGCCCAGGAAAAGAGGGAACAAACTAACTTTTCAGCCAGCAATCCCTGCTACAAACACTGAGAAAAACCCAGAAATGTGGTAACTGTGTCATGATATTCAGACATTCAGCAAAATTACACTAATACAAATTTTAATAATGAAAAGTAACAGTTTATAAGGATATATAAAACCAAATTACTATTTAAAAATAAGTTAACTGAAACACAAACATGTGTTCCATTTATGTTACTTATCACTTGTGTATGGGAATGTTCATAAGGCACACAATGTTATTCTGTTTTTTTTTTATTTTAAAGAGATTACAAAGAAACAAAACAAGAAAAAGGATACAAGATTTCAAAACAAGATGACAGGAGATTAACAATGTTCACTATATTGCATATTTTCATCTTTGAAATAGTTGCTCAGATTATAAGATAAAAGCATGCAAAACAGGTCAAACAATATAAGTATTCACAGTTTCTTTCTAAAAACTTATAGATTAATAGTACAATTATCTTAGCTATATTATTCATATATTTTTTCTCCCACTTCCTTCTTTTTCACTTTTTCCCCATTCCACTTGTTCTTTCTTTTTAAACAGTTTCTTTCCCTTTCATAATATCTATTGTAACTTTTGGATCTAATTGATATAGGGGAATGAAACTCCCAACCTACTATGTCCAGTACAAGCGCATAAAAATGAATTTTAAGAACAATGGAGCTGAAGAGTAGAATGTATTTATTGAGAGAAAGAAAGCTTTTGTCTGAGAGAGAGAGACAGAAGGGGACCCAAGCGGGTTGCCCAGGACTCGGTCTTTTCCAGGGACCTTTATAGAGTAAAACCATGGATTTAAGGTGGGGGAAGACTGGGAACTCAACAAGCAGATGGGCATAAGGTGGGACATAACTATAGTTAGCCAATAAGATCAATAGTTTAGGTAAAATTGATTACATTCGGGACAAATGGGAAAGCAAGTCACATAGCAAGCAGGAATTCTTGGAGCTGTGACTTTTCCCCTAGAAGGATGGGATAGTGGCTCGAGGGTGAGAGGAAACTAATTAAAATATCGGCCTTTAGGCTGTGGATTCATTTGTTTGATCCTTTGTCTTGAGTCCTGGCCCGCAGCAGGAGGTGTCTGTCTCCCCCATAGTTTCCAGGTGTCTGCACTGGTTCCATTGAGGACCTAGCCCTATCTCACTGCCTATAATATTTCTGACTTAACTCAGCCGCTTGCAACATTATTTACTCTTTCATCTTATTCTCCTTAGTAATGTGGTCTTAAAGATCTCTCATGGGAAATGGTACTGCTCTCCTGATAACCTCCTTATATTGAAGTTCTTCAGATGTTTGTAATTTTACTATAAAACTCACAGGCAAATATATGCAGAATGCAATATAAATATACACATAAAAATATTGACAGGTAAATGATGCAATGTAAGCAACTACAAAACAGACAAATTATAACTAGATTATATAGTTAGGATCAATCAATTCAGGCAACATAAGTTAAGTAACACTTTTTCAGTGACACTTAAAAAATACATGAGGAAAGAAAAGAGATAGGAATAAAAAGCCAATAAAGAGGGCAAAAATCCAGAAGCTAAGACTAATCTTCAAAGAATATAAAAAGGCCACTAGAAAGAGACGTGACGCAAAGATGAAGGGAAAAAATCAGAGAAACAAAAGCCAGCAGTAAGTTTTCTCAAACTGGAGAAGAGAGACAGATGAGAAAAATGATTTTTATGGGACTCTAAAATTAATTGCTGCTTTTTCATTGCTTTTAAGTTTGAGGAAGAAATTTAATTTTGACTCAAAAGGATGTCTGAAATACAAAGCTAGGTAAGAGGTGTGTAGTGTTGCACATGAGAAAGGGTGTTTTTAAAGACACAGATAATTAGTATCATGTTGGTTATTTGATGTGGCTTTAACCTTAGCAAGAACTTTCCACTTGGTGCCATTATCTAGTAACCTACTATTATCGATTTTCAGAGAAAACACATTATCTGCAGGAAAACTTTCGGAAAGTCACAAACAAGCATAAAGAAGAGCCCAGAGGCGAAAGATTTATAGAATCTTTCAAAGATAGCTAGAGGCACAAGTTTGAGCAGTGGGAACAGATCACCAAAAAAAAAAAAAAAAAAAAAAAGGCAACTCTCCTATGCCTAATAAGTGCTCCACAGAACAAAATCTATTCAAAGCACTACCCTGAAACTAGCATCAGCACAGTGCAGCTGCAACCTGTAACTGTGACCTTGTGAGAAAACAGCCATAGGTCTGCCACCAACACAGAATTGTTCACAAACAAACAGGCAGCCTGAAGGAAGTGCAGAAAGCCCTTCATAATCAAACCCAGTGACAACATAAATATTTCACCATGCCACTCTCAGGATGCAAGCTGGTTTGTCTTCCAGAATAATTCAAGGAACATAACATGAATCTGCACAGAAGAAAATGTATTAGCTTGATACTTTATTTTTACAAAAAGCAAGAAACTATGCCCACTTTCAATACTCACTCCTCATTTGAACGTTAAAAAGTACCCTACCAGATGACAATGAGGAATCCAGATTCAGCGCTGACTTCAGTAGCATCAAGTCACCTTCATCTGTTTAGGATAACTTTTATTGTTTTCCTCCTGGTGATTCATAATATAATCTCAGAAAAGACAAGATAAAATAAAGCAAGTATGAGAAATTTTAAGGGTAATCATATACAATCGTTTGATGCCTTTGTCCAATTTAATATTAATAGGATATTTTAGACTAGAGAGTGGGGTAAGTAAAAATACTTCTCTCCTCCCCTGCTTCTCCTGTGTTAATACACACACACACACACACACACACACACACACAATTTAAACTCAACTGCCCCTCACTATTCTATTTTATTCAGATCTTTCTCAAAACCAGTAGACTGAGTAGAAAAAAAGATGGTTTTTCTCTAGCAACCCCGATTTCCTCCTTTTAGTACCTTTGACTTATGGGGTCTTTTCCTTTTGCTATGCTGGGTCCTTTACCCAACTTTATTTCATTCATAATTTTTTCTCCAGAGTTTTTATGCTTCCATCAACCCTCATGGTTCTCAACTTTTTGTAACTTTAGTTATATTGCACAATAGAAAGTCAAGTGATTAGACAGTGCCATATGATCAATTAATGTTAACTCCATGGGAACAATTTTATTTTTCACTAGAGAATTTTGGAGACACTAACCATTAGCCCAAAGTGTGTGGTAATACGATCAGATATAATTTAAATTTGATCAATCTGTTCCAATTTCTTACACAGGGCTCAATTTGAGGAAAGAATGGTTAGTCCACAGCTGATGATTTTAAAGTTTTTCAGGTACCATTTGGGAATACAAAAATGTGGCACAAGAAATCAATAGTATGGCAAATGTTTTCTACTGTAATTTGAAGAGTTTTGGAAGCATATTTTTATTACTATCACAGAACATTGATATCATTTGCCTAAAGCTATGATTTAAATGCTTATGTCCCTCCAAAATGCATGTTGGATCTTACACATGGATGTGACAATATTAAGAGGCAGGAACTTTAGATGGTGATTGGAGTCCCACAAAGAGGAGCGGCCCTTATAAATGGTGCAAGGGAACTGAGAGACTCTTTTTGCCCTTTTGTCTTGTGCAATGTGAGAATATCACATTCCTCTTTCCAGAGGACGCAGAAGCAAGGCACCTTGGAAGAAGAGATCCTGCTGCAGCTTCCTTCTAGAGCTGTGAGAAAATACATTTACATTCTTGATAAGTGACCCGGTTTGTGATATAGCAGCACAAAGGGAGGAAGGCTTCAGACTTCTTAGTTTTGCAGCCATTCTGAGGAAAGAGTCATCAACCTGCACCAGTCATTAGTCTAAGTACTTTATCCACCGCCTCACTTAGCTTGCGGTACCTCTTTCTGAGGTGCGTGCTATTGTTTACCTAGACTTTCTTGATGATTTGAAATTTCCCAAGGTCACACAATTGCTAGATGTAAAGCTGAAATGTTTCCTAAGCCTATCTAACTCCACAGCAGGACCTGACAGATGACACCGAGGCACAGAGAGTTACGCATCCCTGGTTAGTGTCCACCCCTGACAAAGCAGAAGGAGACTTTTCCAGCTATTTATCATCCACCCATGCATTAAAGAGGTTGCTTGTGTTCCATGGTGGCTGTGCACCAGATCAGACATGTCCAAACCTAGTAAATTCTGCAGATGATCATGGTCCACAAAATTGAGATGGAAAAATCACGTTTTTAAAAATTCCAACTCACATTAGAAAGTGAGGATGAATCACATACTATCTTGATGAAATAACCATGTCACGTTATGTGAAGATGGAGAATAAAGAAAACTATGCAAATATTGAATGGAGAGAGCAAAAGCATAGATTACATCATTTTTAGGCATTATAGCAATCAACCATCTTCTATACTCAGAAGTATTTCTTTAGTGGTACAAAGTCAGTTTAACCATTTAACCTCCTCGGTTCACCTTGGTCAGGTGAATACAAAGCTGCTGTATTAACAGTATTATGATGATTAAGAATGTTTCACTTCTTATGCGGTGGTGTTTTATTAAAAGCTGGGCTAAAATAATAAAAAGAAAACAATTTTTAAAAATGAAATTCAGGCAATATCCCTAAGAGTTGAAAATTGTTACCTACTTCTCAAACAAAGTTTTTGTTCTTCTGTTAACTTTTTCATAAAAGAATCTATGTAGTTTGGAAGACACATATTTTACAAACTACATTCAAGATAGGATAATGTTTATCTCTGCTTTTAAAGCTAAATGTGATATAGACATTTACTACCAACATTATGTAAACAGTAGCTGTCCCAAAGTTATAAATCTATTTCTTTCATTACTACTGACACTTAAAACCTGAAGGAATGTCATGGAGGCAAAAGGAACGCAATTCCTTCACCCTTTCCTGTTCAGTAACTACTTCCTGTGTTTATCTGGTATCTGCTTCCTGTGACCTGTATCTATGCATTCTCCCCTTGTAAATGTCAGATGGAAAGACTGAATGGAAAAAAAGAGTTCATACCAATTGTTGAAAACTTATTCGGGCTGTTCATTTTAAGTTGGAATTCTAGTAAGAAAGACAGCATCACCTTTTCATCATTGGTTTATAACAACTCATCAGAAATGGAAGACTGAGATTTTTGCAAGTCACCTAAACATTGAATTTTTTTCCTTTTATCCTTGTGAGTACAGGATCTCACATTTATTTAGTCTTTTTTCTTTGAATGTGTATACATGCTCAAGTCCTCATCCATTTATTCAATGAAACTATTTTCTTTACTTTTCTTGAGTAAATTGATAACATACATCAGTGACACTGTAACATATATTGATAATATATATCTGTGACAATGTAAAAAAGTACACTGGTATGCTTTCTACGTCCCTTTTAGTTCATTGTGGATGCATTATTTAAATAGAAAAATTAATACTAAAATGAATCTGTGTCTTGTTTGAGAAATTCCCGTGTTTCCAAAACAGGGCCAATGGGTCTCCTTTTTGAATTATCGGGTTGAAGTATCGGGTTGGGCTAAAAGGTAAAAACTCAGGCTTCGTTGGTGTTCTGGAGCCTCTGTTTTTCAAAATCTATGAGTAAGAATAGGTACTACAAAAATTACCAATTAAAGAAGTCTGGAAAACTCGCAACAGTAAATCTACTTCTTTACAGCAGAACTTCCTGAACTGTGTGACGCCAGCGTCAACTTCCACGCATGTGTAGGTGAGAAGGAATTGGAGACAGCTTTCCCCACACATTTTTAGCCGCAAAATCACCCTGTGGTATATATTGTCCTGCCGAAGCTAAATTGGGAAAAGTTTTTACAAAATAATAGCTTTTTGAGGACAAAATGGGACATTCTGCAAAACCTCAGGAATTTCAGGCAGTGGTTGACTGACCCGGGCAGGAGGGGAGGGGACGGGGGGAGATACTCAGGCCTCTTCCCATGGAGCTGATTCTTTCTAGTGAAGACACATTCCCCAACACGTGAGTGAGACTTGCTGGACTACATTGTTCAAAGAAATCAACCAGAGAAAGGAAACGTTTGGTGAAAGTATCAACAGTATAATCAGTAAGGCTATTATTGAGTATTTAAATTTGTAGACTTAAACAAGAAAGGTTTCCCAGCAAGTGTATAATATTTCATATTATGGCTCAGAATTTATAAGCTGATTAGTGGTCATTAGAATGGAGATTTGCAATTGGGAAATAATTTTATTCTTTGGCATTAATAATGAGAGAGAAGTCAAGTATCATGCTTAAGAGAAATACCTAACTTTTGTACTTAGTGCTTCCCACCAGTAAGTTAACTGATGCTGACTGTAGATTAGATTCTGGGGAGAGGGATCACAGGGAATCGTTACAAAGTGTCTACTATTTTGTCTGTGCACATATATTAGTTAAATCTCTGGTCCTCACTGGACTCATATCTCATTACATACACATGACTCTTCAGCATATGCATGGTCCTGAATGTCACGCACTGGGAGATAGGGCCAAGGGAAGGAATCTATAGAACCATAATCTTCAGTGAACAGCCACATAGGAAGCCAGGAAGGAAGGCTCCAAGGTTGGCAGTCACAGGAAGAAGGCTCAGGACAGCAGATTCCTAAACCAGAGGGTTCAAGGGAAGTGGAAAGGAATCCACTGGGTGTGTCTTCAGGGTGTTAGTCAGAAAGTTGTGGTAGTAGCCTGTGAGAATTGTCAAAAAAGAACTTAACAAGGATACTCTCAAAAGCATACAGTCACTTTTTTCTATGGAGAGAATACTACATAAATATGTGACCCACTGTAATACTGGAGATTGAAATAAATATTTTTTTCAATACTGTACAGACTTGTTCCAAAATTATTTTTGCATGATTTTTGAAACAAGTTTTTAAATGGTGCTCAGAAGCCAGGAGTGGTGGCATGTACTTGTTATCCCAGCTACTTGGGAAGCTGAGAGAGGAATATTACAAATTTGAAGCATCCAGGAGATCTTGTCAAAATCAATTTTTAAAAACTGGTTGAGAAGGTAGCTCAGGGCTAGAGTGTTTGTCTAGTACGTACAAGGTCCTGGGTTTAATCATTAGGCTCACCACCACCACCACCCAAAAAATAAACGTTCTCAGAGTAAGCAATAAACATAATCAAGAAAATACTACCAGCTTAAAAAGATGCATTTTCTTTTTAAAAAAAAAAAAAAGAATTGTGAGCCTAATGTAAGTAGAAAGCACCATTATGGACATGTTCTTCAATATGTGATTTGTCAATTTACATTACAGCATACATATTCCTTTTAGTGTTCCAAATACTGTCATTTGATCAGTAAAGAGTGATTGAACATGACAAATATTTATGGTCCCATGGAACAAGCATCAAGATAGCAGGATTTTCTTGTAATTCTAGTTAACTCAAACCTCTGTGGGACTGTAGGTCATGCCACCGAAACCTGTTTACACATGACCCGGAGCCCTCCCAGCACTGACTACATGGATTATCAGCTGAGGTTCGTTCCTACACGATTGCTCTTTCTTGTGGGAAATGCAGGAAAGAGAATCTCTATTTTATTTATTCATAGACAGCAGTACATTTTCTCCATCCATGCTGGTGTTTTAAATTGCTTAATGAAAAGATAATTCCTTAATAGAACAGTCCAATGGAAATGGCAGTGTATTATAATATTTAGGAGACCTCATAACAGTGTCATACTTTTGAGAAAGAACCTAAAGAACCAGATTTAAAAATCACAAAAGAGTTTTTTCCTTGAAATTCAGACACCAATTGTAAATGAAGAAGAACAAGGAAGAGGGTAAGAAGGTTGCACTCAGAATCCTAAGAGGCGGGTAGCCAAGCACTGTAGTGCCATCCTGCCCAGGAGAAGAAGGTGGCTGAGTAGACTGGATGTCAGGTGGAGGGGACGAGAGCCCACACATGGCAGAGGACCTAGAGCTGTGATTCTGTGGGGAAGGGGCACTAATGAAAAATAGGGGAACTCAGCAAATAGTCAAGATGCTGAAAACAATGGCAGACAGTTTCTGTACTGTGGGAGAAAGGAATTACTAATGTGGGAAGGGGAAAACCAGATTAAATCTGATAGTACTGAGTTAGAGTTAGAAGTATTAGTGTGAACTCCAGGTTTTCATTATGTAACTAAAAGCCAATAAAAGGGCTGTGGTTGTAGCTCTGTGATATACCATTTGCTTAACATGTACAAGGCCCCTGGGTTCCATCCACAGTGCCGCAGGAAGAAAGGCAAATAAATAATGCAAATGTTGATGGTGCGTATGCATGTCTACGTTTCTAACCTCCAATCTTTCTTTCAGAACATTCCTAATAAAAGAAACTCAAGATCTTTTGAGAAATGGATGATTCTAAAGATGAGCAAAGAAAGTAGAAAATGAACTGGGAATATCTTATTTTTCCTGAAAAGAAATATTCTATGCTTATGTCAAAAGGATATAAGAATCAACTTTAAGGGGCTTTTATTAATCAAATCTGGGACAAATTGAGCATCCAAATAAATGATGATAGAACCCAATAATCCATTGTTCATAATCAGTTCAAACTGATGATAAATGAGTGGGAAAAAGAAGTCTCCTTCAAGCATAGTACTAATAAGTATAAAATGAATAACAAATTGGAATATCACTATCTGGCAACCATTATAATAGTAAATGACTCCAGAGAAATAGTCACATGTTCTCAAAGTAGAGATCCTCAAAATACTTGTTGATGAAGAAGAGGAGGAAAATATAGGAATATCAAGGGTGCAATGCACCAGAATATCACTGAGTCTCTGGAGTTGGTCTCTGGAGTTGAGACCAATCTGAATCGCATGTGTAACCGAGTGCAGGGGAAAGAATGTCGCCTCGCTCCTGTGATGGCAGTGCAGAAGTGCACAGCTTGAATCATGAGGAAATACCAGAAAGACATGTATTAGAGGACATTGTGAAGGATGTTGGCATTAAAGATGTCAAAGGTATGAAAGTCAAGAAAAGACTGAAGAAATTCTTTGTATGGAATGAGATTGAAAAGGCATGGAGCTGGAACCTTTGATGATAAAATGTGACTAGGCAATGAGAAGTGACTGAATGAAGCTGAGATTGATGTATAATGTACCCATTTCTTGGATTCAATAGCCATGTTGTGACTCTGTTGTCAAGTATTATTGAGGGATGTGAGCCTTGAAGCATCAGAGATAGAGCCACGTCCTGTCTGCAACCTTACCTTGAGTAGTTCAGAAAGGAAGTTATTTGGCTTACCACTGAAACTTTCTGGAAGCTTGACATTACTTTAAAAATAATCGTCTGTGCATATGTTGTATACGCAGTATGTCAAGGACGGGATTCAGAAAGTAGCAATTTTTGAATCCGTATGGCAGGTATGTGTGGATTCCTGGTGACAGTGTTGTTACTCATGCAGGGTTTTGTGATCAATCTGATTTTTCTGAACCACAGTACAGTGGGATGAATTCAAATTAGATGTGTGCAAATAATCAGTGTTCAGTTCTGTGGTTTGCATAGAATGAATTTTGTTTAATGGTTTAATGCTTGATGGCTTCTTGCTCTATTAGACAAGACAAGCAAAGACCAGCACCTAACCAGAGCACAGGGCAGCTTTGTCAAACATATCAGAGTGCGCTATGCAGGAGCCAGAACTCCGCGCCCCGGAACTGATCATTTAGCGATCATTTTCCACACCGTTTTTGCTTGAAGTATTGGAAAATCTTTTTAAAGTTCTTTCTCTTGATTCCAGCTGCCACCCAAATTGAGTAGCTCACCACAGTATGTTTCCAGTTCCACAGGCAGTGGAATGAATTAAAAGCAAAACGGGAGCCAAGACTCCTTTGTTCAAATCCCGTTTTAACTCTCCAACCAGCTCAGGTGAAAAGACATTTCTCCATGTCCTCCGGGCCACCACACTCACAGGATTTTCTGATGTTATCATGTAATATTCTCCTTCTCCTTGTTTCCTTCAGCTACACCGGCTCTTTTGGTGTTTAACATTTACGTAGTCTTACATCTCAAAGTCTCCCAACTTCCTCGTCCCTTTTCCTGGAACACTTCGCCGTCAGCTCCTCTCACTGCTCACTGCTTTGCCTTCTTCGCGTCAGGATTTAAATATTTCACCCCCAGTCTGCCCTATCAGAAACTGAGCCACGGAGACTTTCCCTGTCCTTTCCTCTTCATTTAACTGCAGTGATAGCATTTGTTTTAAAGACTATTTCCTTACACTTGGGAGTAAGGGAAGGATATTTCCTCTCACTGTTTCTTTTTTTTTCTTCTTTCTTTCTTCTTCCTTTCTCTCTCTTCTTTCTTTCTTTCTCTTTCTTTCTTTCTTTCTTTCTTTCTCTTTCTTTCTTCTTTTTCTTTCTCTTTCTCTTTCCTTTTTTTCTTTTTTTCTGGTGGTATACTGGGGATAGAACCCAGGGACTTACACAAGTGGTTTACCACTGCATTACATCTCTAGCTCATTTTTTTGTTTTGTTTTGTTTTGTTTTGTTTTGTTTGTTTGTTTGTTTCATAACTTTGTGACAGCTCTCACTATGCTACCCAGGCTGGTCTTGAACTTGTGACCCTCTGGTCTCCGCCTCCTGAGTAGCTGGGATTACAGGAATATGCAACCATGCCCCACTACTCCTGTTACTCCTTGTATCCAACATTATGTTCAAGACACCAGCCATTTCAATAGGCAAGAAATAAGCAACAAAAGAATAAGTAAGTCTCTTATCAGCGGCTTATATACTAAAAAATATCTAAAAATCTTCACAGAAATTTAATTAGTAAAATTAAGAGGGCTAATGTACAAAATGAATTTTATATGTAATCTGTGGCAGCAAGCAGTTGCAAAATATTTTAAAATTCTATTCTATTTAATTTAGATATATATCTAAATTATATATTATGAAATAGCCAAACCATAAGAGAGTTGTGAAACATCTTACATCTGTACTGAAGGCACTCTCATCGTTCTTGTCCTCGTCCTGACCCACAAAAAACAAACACACACTCCCAGCCTCACATGCTCCATGGCTCTTACTCTTTGTCTCAGTTGCGTCTCAGTCTCAGAGGTGGTATTTTCCTTTCACAGCCTTCTCTGTGCCGGACCACAGTCCTTGCCCCATGTCTCTGCCTTCTTTCATGGCTGGCAATGTTTGGGATTGTTGGCCATTGATGAAGTGAATTAATTACATTCCCATTAACCTCATGTTGACATTCCCAGGCACAAGCGTTAGGACCTGGTGCTCAAACTCATGGCCTGTAGTTTTGCCTCTTATGGGTAGCATGGAAAGAGCCCTCATGAGAACTGAGGTTCGTCAGGAAAGGCTCCCACAACCAGGAGGTAGAAAGTCTGAGCCTGTGCTCAAGGGACTTTCACTGCTGTGACAATGCCAAATGTTGGTAGAGATGGAAAGCAGGGGTTGTCACAACTGTCACAAAATGCAATCCTTTTGCATTAAAAAGGAGTGGTCATTTTTACAGCGATTACACTAGGAACATTTGGGATTTTACTGAAGAGCAATTTGCTGCAGGCTTGAGATTGCTCACTTTCTCACAAGACTGCAGTGTCACAAGGGGTCATGTGTGTGAATGTACTTCGTAAGTTATTTAAAGTCATATAATCATAAGTGAAGGTAGCCACGAATATTCATATTATTCTCAATATACTTTTTGAATAGTGCAGAATACGAGCAGGTTTAGACGACCTAACCTACGACCTGCATTTTTAAACAATGGCTTGAGGGGATATTATTAAAAACACGTCGCAGTTCCTCTACATACATTAACTCAGAAGCCTAAGAATATTCGCAGCATACTTAGCACCTATGGGTCCTCTCCCACATAAAGCAGTCCAAGTTTTATCTCTTCAAACACATTAGTAATTTTTAGATAATGAATAAACTTATTGCTCGAGCAAATTGACTTCTAAAAATGTGCTATTCTGGTGATGCATTTCTGCTCTTCCTTAATTTAAACGTTGAAAAAAGAACATACATAATTTTCAAAGGCTCTAGGTATGTGAATAATCCACTCACTTCAGCTCTCCGACACAATGAGCCACAGAATTTTATTGTATGGATCATTGGCATGGCCGAGATGCCACCTCCTGTGGAGCTATTGTAGCCCCCTTGTCATGGCTGCTTCCTTGCTTTAAAAGTAATGCCCTCTATGTGGTCACTGAGCCAAATGTGTCTCAAAGAACAATAGAGGACCACGGATGGAGTCTGACTTTTTATTTCATTGTGATCAGCAGAAACTTCTAAAATCCAACTTACCCTATTAGAATTTCATGACCCATAATAGACAGGCATTTGAACCAGCTCTGTGTAAAACTCATTCAGCTTTTCCTTAAATGCAGATAACAAAACCAAGTGGAGAATAGCTGTGAGATGACACACAAATATTTAATTTGGAAACTCATTCTCAAGGTTAAAAGATCAACAGCAAGAAAAACAAGCCAGTGTTTCTCAACTTGTATTATGAAATATAAAATCATCTATACTAGTTGTCATACTAATAATTTTCACCCAGAAAATTCTGCAGTGGTGCTTTTTTTCTTTCTTTCTTTCTTTTTTTTTTTTCAAAATAGTTTCCCAAGTGGCTGCAGTAACACCAGGAAATGTGTTCAAATTTAAATGTTTGGGCCCTCTCTGAAGACCTGCAAAATCAGGGACGCTGGTGTTGGCCCAACAGAAATGAGTCTCACAAGGCAGTCAGGACATTCAATCTGCCATGCAGACTGATGTTGACATCCAAAGCAAAGAAAACCTATGGCTATATTACATTAAATGAGAAACTGGGTTTATATGTCTGGTTAATGGTATAGACCTGGATTGTCTGGATGGGCCCATGTTAATGATGGCTCTTAACTGTAGAGAACTTTCTCTGGGGGTGAGAAGGATTCAGAAGAAAAAATAAAACAGGAGCAAGGCAGAGGAAGGGAAGGGATGGGGGTCCAGTGAGCAGAGTGTTTCAAACTCTGCTGTTGGTCCGAAGAAGCCAGCAAGGACAAGACAAAGACCTGTAGCAGTAAGGGTGATTTACAGGTGACGATCAGTAACACAACAGAGTCTCAGTCCTGAAAGAACTTTAAACTGATTTCTTCCAACAACCTGAATGAGCTTACAGGTTCATTCTTTCCAGAAGCCTTGAGAACAGAAAACACTCCTAATAACACCCTAGGTTAAGCCCTGTGAGACTCCAAGCAAAGCTAGCTGAGCTCTATGGTACCTCTCAGACACAGAAACTACGAAAGTGTAAATCAGGTTTGTTTGCGTTAAGTTGCTAGGTTTGTGGTACTTGTTATGACAACAACAGAAAGAAATACTGTACACAAGTTTGAGAACCACTGCTGAAGATCACCGTTAATTATTATCATCATCTATGCTGTTGATGGCATATAGTTGGAACCACATAGGTGAACATGATTCTTTCACTTACGTGCTTATTCCTGCTGGCTTCCGCATAAAATAAGAATACACCACAGTGCTTGGAAGCATGGTTAGTCTCATGGTTTGACAGGTGTGATGTTTATGAACTCTTAACTGAGGTATCCCTGAATTTAATTCCAGATCTATCATTTTCTAAATAAAAGACTTGGTGAAATGCATTTTAACTTTCTTTTGACAATGCCTTTTGTAGAATGTGGTAAATATTTAACCAACATTACTGTTTGGAGGATTACGATAGGTAAAATAGCACTTGATATTCAATAGGTAATCAATGATTACATTTTGGCATAAGAATCTTGAGGATCAAAAATTATAACCCATAATATGCTGCTTTTGATTTCAAAATCAAAGCACCTGAGAAACCAACAAATGCAAGAAAGGGTTTTCTCTAAACTTTCCTTGCTTACTTAAGAGATCTGCCAAAAGCACAAACTGCCTTTAGTACTCCTGCTGAAATTTCCTAACCAAGAAGGTTTAGCCACTGATGCAACTAAAACCAAACACCTCACCTGGAGCCCAGAGGAGCACGGTCCCAGCCATTGTATGTTCTCTAATTTCATTCTCTCTTCCTACAATAATTGACTGCTCTTCTAAAACTACCTACGGCTGCCCTCTATGCTGTCTCCTAGGAGGGGAGCTCAGTCTCCCTTATCTGGTACCTTACACTCTCAGACTTGCCTGGTTCCTGTGCTTATGCGCACAGATAATCCTACCGTGATTCTTTCCTACTAATCTGTCCCTTGTTGGTTTGTCTAAGCAGACCCAGTTATTGAACCATTAGAAGAAAAGTGGAATTTCCCCACCAGAACAATAGCAACTTGACATTTAGAAGACATAGCAGCTGACATAGATCACTTCTTCCATTTGTTTTTCTCAGAAGCAGAATTTAAGGCAAGCTCCTGCAAATGTGATTTATTTAATGACAAGGAACATGACAAGGAACACACGATAGGAAAGAGACTAGCTGCCGTCTGAACCCATGGGAAAAGCTTTAGCTACGAATACACTAGAGTGAGGGCTAAGTTTGCATCCCTGGTTCAGTTGGACATTGCACTAGGGGTGGAGAGAAAAAAGATACCTAGAGAAGGGACAGCTGTGTTCTATGGCACATGCCACTCTCCGGTACCTCAGGCACAAAATGGCAACAGAATTGCATACGAGCAATACAGACCACAAAGATTTAGGTTTCAAAACAAACAAAAAATATATATGGCTTGCTTCTATTGGAGGGCCAAAATTAACAAGTAGGTCTCAACATTCTGCCCTATGGAATTCTGTCCTGTAACAAGTACCTGGGATGCCTGTGTAGATTGTAATTACGGAAGGCTTAGCTTGGCTGATAGATTTAAGATCCTGTTGCTATTGTCCTGAAGCAAAATATACATTATGGTAGAAAAAGCATAGAAGAGCAAAACTACTCACCTTAGGCAGGAGTGAAAAAAAAAAAAACAGGAAGACTAATGTTCTGGGACCCCACTGTCCCCTCCAAGGGCACTGCTTCCCACTAGGTCCTAAAACTTCCCCCTATGCCCCTGCTGTTAAAGGTTCTGCCACCTTCTCTTGGCTCCTAGGTTGGGAATGAACTTTTCTTTCTGAAGGACAATTCAAAGCCAAATTATAGCAGAGTTTATAGGTTGCCATCAAAAATGTGACTTACTGAGAATTACCAGGAAAGATTTCTGAATGAGATTTAGCTAAGTTATCTAACCCTCAGATTATAACATGTACAAACATTTCAAATACTAAGTACATTCTAGTTATTGTCCTAGTTTGTTTAAAGACTTTCGAGGAGAAGACAAAGAATGTGACAGTTATAAAGGAAATAAAATGGCACCGTCCTTCCAATCAGACAATGATGGAATTGGACACTTTCCGAAAATCTAAAATAATATTTACATATGTGCAAAAGTTCTGTGCCACCCACACCAAGCAGAATCCAACACTTAACTTTAAAAGAAGCTTTTTATAAATGAATAGGGAAAACAATTCTTAAGTATCCCGTGCCTCAGAATATCATGGTGATTGCTCAGCTTTTCTGTATGTTCTTTGAGAAGCTGCTCACAAACACTGTGAGGTCAGTGTAGCAGCTCAAAACCATCTCCCCATCAGAGACAAGCTTGATTTCTATGGGTTTCTGTCAGAACTGGTAAAAGCACATCCTTCTACTACTGAGCAGAATTCATTAATGTACTGGTTAAAAATGAAAAGGGCTCAAGTTCTGGTCTCAAAAAAAAAAAAAACCAGAGTTATCATCAACTATTATCTCATCTATTTTAAATCCAATTGTAAAATTTAGTATAGCATTTGTATCTTATAAGTATGAAAATATTTGTGGTTAAGACATACATGTTAAAAAATTTTCAAAAGGAATAATATTTTCATATATTGTCATAACACCATACTTTATGATGCCCAATACAATATTGATTTCATATTTCAAAAGCATTTCCTCATGTTTTTCAACAACACAAGAAAACAAAATGCTTCTTTCAGGAGCATTGTTTAACATATTTCAGAAGACAATGATTAAATGAGGACATGAAAATTCAGGGAGACTATTTCTGATTTCCTGTACATTCTTTTTTTATTTTAAAGAGAATAAAACAAAAGAGGGCACAATAATGCATATCAGAACAGAACAACATAAGAAACACAGCACTTTACATTAAGACAACCAGACATTAACAGTGGCTATCATTATATCTCTTCCTCTGCTATAGTTGAGCATATTTTCAAATACAATAATATCAAACATACTAAAATATTATAAAACCATTCAAAAGAATGAAAGAATTATAGGACATTCTGAACCGAATAACAGAGAATGATTAATGGCTACTATAATATCTCATTTTCAGTAAAAATATTTTTTATACTATCACATATATTAAAATCCCAGTAAGATACAACATGATAGAACCAATGGTAATAGCAGAGCAGAAGCATTGTAGGACTTCTAAGCAAGATGATATTAAATCAGCAATGGCTGCCATAATGTTTTGTTTTCTGCAAAACAGCTGTTCATACCATCACGTGTAATAAAGTCAAACAAAACAGATTAAAACCATTCCAACTGATGAATGAAAATATTGAAAGGTTTCAAAGCAATGAAATGGGGAATCATGATTACCATAAAATCTTGTATACACTTACCAGCTCTCATACTAGGGAGACTATACGGTATTTACACATGTGAGTTTGGTTTATTTTGCTTATGAGTATGGTCTCAAGTTGTGTCCATTTATTTATAAATATCTCGATGTGATCATTCTTTATAGCTGAGTAGTACTCCATTGTATAAAAATGCCACAACTTTTTTATCCATTCCTCAGTTGATGGGCACTTAGGCTGTTTCCAAGATCTGGCTATTACAAATTGTGCTGCTATAAACATGGGTGAACATATATCACTGTGGTATGATGTTTTCAGTTCTTCTGGGAATATTCCTAGAAGTGGAATAGCTGGATCAAATGGGTTCCTGTACATTCTTTGAGATGCTGCTCACAAACATTGTCCCCTAAAAGACTCATGTGGTCAAAGGGAGAGCTTTTAAATAGGGGGCTGGATCTGGAGTGTGTGATGCTAGAATTGATTCCTACTGCAATGCTAGGACCAATTCGAATTAAGGGTGTGTGGGTTATCCACTCTCACTAGCATAAAAGAAATAGAAAGAGCTGTGGTGGTCCCTTGATTGCTTTGCTACCTTCTGCCCGCCGTGAACTTTTTCTCCCCTGTGATGCCTGTCTTCCATGCCACCTTGCCTTAGAGAAATCCAGTGACAGACTGAAACCTCTACAGACTGTGAGCTAAATAAACCTTTTCTCTCTTAACTTGTGGGTGTTGGGTATTTTGTTTTAGCGGTAAGAAAAGTAACTTTCTAAGACATCTATAATAGAAAAAAACTAATCATGGTCCAAAATACCAAAGCTTTTGAAGAATACATCGAACCATATACAAGACAATTAAAATGTCAAAAATTCAAAAGAAGGGGTATTTTCTGAAGTTCTACAGAGACAAAGAAGTTTTAAAAAAACATAATCTAAGCTAAAAGTAGTGAATGACTCTATTGTTTAAATTTCTTAGTATTTAAATGATAAGATGACACTGTATTTTAGATTTTATGTGCCTAAAACTCAGGTTTTGAAACTTTCTAAAAGCATGTGAAGCCATAAAAAAAAGCACTTATACTTGTATAGGGCAACAATGAAATGTCTTGTTCCATCTCTACACTTGACAAATCTCCAAAAATCAGAAAGAGGGTACCCTCTGGCTTGTCCTAACATTGTGGCTCACAGAACTTTAGAAATAACATCAGGGTATTTCTAAAAGTTGACACAATCTTCTCTGTATCGGTCACCACAGTTAAGAAACCACAGATGCACATTCAATTTTACAGTCTCTGTGTTTTATTTTATTTTTTTTTTCAGGAAAAACACTTGCCAATTGTACATTGCTAGTTTGCCTCATCTAACTGATTAAAAATTATTCTTTATCACCTAACTGAATTTCTATAGTGATATGAACTCAAAAATAATATAAAATCAAAGTTAAGGTAATTTTTACTTCCCTGATTATACTTACACCCTTTGAAACTCGGATGTGAAAATGGATTGCTAAATTTGGAGACTCATGAGTGCCTTTCAGATGCTCAAAGAAATGTGGAATTTATTTCTCCAAGAGACCATTTCTCTTCATTTTGACTAATATTCAATTTCTGTTCCAGATAGGGAGAACTGTGCGTAAAGCATCTGATTTTGAACCAAATGCCATGACTGGATGGTTTTGCGTAGCCTTATTTGGGCAAAAATAAGGAGAGTGCTTTATGTGTGAGAAATTGATGTTTGGTAAGTTAAGAACTAAGTTTTTCACAGACTAATGGGGAGAGTAACCACAAAATCATTTCCTATTCTTGGATTCAAAGCTACATTATATTTTTTGTACTTTGTTTCAGCTAAGCTTCTAGAATGTCATAAGAGGAAAATTCATTAACCAATTATATTAATATTCTATGAATATTATCATAGCATTGACAAAAATAATCTTAGCAACATATATTGATAATAAAAAATCATAGAAAGTATTATAGAAATGTTACTCAACTCAATAACTTTAATTTGTATATGTTACCTTACACACGCACTCATTCATAACTGCAGTATTTATTTTGCATTATTTCCATGGACCTTGATTTCATGACTTATTGCATACATCTTAAAAGATTTGTGTAAATCCCTTATCATCACCATTTACAATCACTAAATAACATTCTGCCAAACATTTCTATTCTTGTAAGTAGACAATTTGATACTGACTACGAGTCCTTCCCTGACAACGAGAATGTAGGGACATTTCTTAATTCTAATTTGCATTTCTAATTATGTGAGACATGTAAGCATTTTAAAGTGGAATTATTATCTTTACAACTACCTCAAATCTTATTTTTCTCATTTTTCATCATGGGAACCATAGCAGTAGACAAGCTTCAGCTATTGCCATACTGAATGGAGGCCTCCTTAGTCATGAAGGAAGCTGTGCAGCACTTTTAGCTTCAGAAAACAAAACAAAACAAACAAAACCTTCACACCTGGGTTCACCTTCCATGCTTATCATCTTCTCACAGTTTTTAAACACTACCTATCAGCGCATGTTATTATGAACTTAAATGAGCAGTGCTTCCAAGACCCGGGAATGTGATAGAAGTGATCGCGGAGAGACGGTTGAACACAGGATTTTCAGCGTGTTACCTGGATTCAGTCTCTGACTGCGAGGAAGGGAAATGTTCTCACAGTAGGAACATACTTCATCTTCGTGGTTTTAGAAAGAAATCAAATCCAGAATGAGCCCACATTTTCAACATACACTTCAGTTTTCT
>PVJX010032229.1:0-20588 GCA_004027295.1 Dolichotis patagonum | reverse complement strand
TTCCAGTCTTTGTATCTTTACTGCCTGCTCCCTTGTTATTTTTAAGAGATCTTCCCTTTCATGACCCCACATTGCAAGCCTGTGTTCAATTTTTGATAGTCTATCTTTGGTTTCTTTCAAGCAGTTTTGCCAGCTTTCTATCGAGTCTTTAGTTTCCTGATAATCTCTTTGAATTTGCTTCATGAATTCTAGGTTTTTCTTGTTTTCTTCATTAAACATTTCTCTCCTTTTGTGTTCCTCCATTCTTCTGTCTGTGTCTTCTTGAGAGGTGCCCAGCCCTTCTTTTATTAATCTACTTATCTCTTGTTTAATTTGAATTAATATTTCCATTTTGGTCCCACTTACAAGGTCCTGAAGATATCTCTTTATGTCCGCTAACACTGTGTTTGATGTTGCATGTTTGCTGCCCTCAATCTCTTTTGTATTTACCTCTCCTGGATCAATGTTCTCAAGGTTGGGGGCTGGGGATTTTTTCTTATTTCTCCCTCTTGTCATGTTTTTGGTTCCTTCCATACAAGTGTACAGCGTAATTCCCAGACCCTTTTCTTGTTGGTTAAGGCTCCTCTAGAGGGCGCAGGCTAGGAGCTTTAGCCCTCTTCAATAGGTTATCAGAGATTAGAGTTCACCCATGGGCAGTGTGCGCTGGCTCCTCCCCTCCGGGCCAGTCAACCTTTGCAGGCCTTCACTGCGTCAGTGTGCACTGATCTCGGGGAATTAATTTGTAGTGACTCACTGGGTCCTTGCCAGGGGTGTGCCCTAGTCCAAGCAGATTCCACCAATCTGCTTGGTGAGGGGAGAGCAACCAGCTGAAGCCACTTCCTTATGGAGTTAGGACTCTTGTGCCCAAATCCAACATGTCGTCCAGTCGGTTTCCCCTTTCCCATGGGAGGGTCTTATTCCCATCACTCACCGCGTGTTGATGCCAGTCCCTGAGAACTGCTGGGCTCCCTGACCTCCAACTTCAGCATGGCTGCGGTGGGAATTCACAGTACCTCTGGGTGGGTCATGTGCAGGGCCTGTCCGGGCAAGCCGCACACAGGGCTGTTCAGCTCCACGCTCTGGCGGCTCAAGCCAGTCGCTTCAGTGCCCATCGCTTGTTCAGGTCGGGCAGGAATTCGGGTGGCTCGAGGAGGGTGCTGTGCTTGCTGATCTTATCTTCACTAATAGTAGCCCCAGAACCTCATATTCAAGCGGTTTTTTGCACTTTAGTTTCTTCGTGGGTTGTGAGAGTCCATCTCTCTCTGTTTGGGTCTCTCCAGGGTGTTTTATTCTGGCATTTGAGCTGTCTCTCTCAGAGAGGGTCCCTCTCCTGCTACCTACCAGCCCACCATCTTTTTTTTCTCCTTGGGTTATACATTTTAAAAAATGCTTCTACTTTGGATTCCAGCTGATTAAAATGTTAAAATTGGCTAAACAAAATCCCTTGGGTGAAGAGACACTGGACAGGATTTCAATTGACAAATAAGAAAGTAGCCACCTGGTAATTTTAAAACCAGCTCTTATTTATCAATCAAAGGGCCTAATGATCTCCATAACCTTATAGGAAACACCCCAACTACAGTTCATATGGCTGAGACAATTCATTGTTGCTGATCTGATGGTATATTTATGCCTTCAAATGTAAAATTGAGATTGTTTATGATGACGAGTGTTTTCTTTCAGATCGAAACATCTGCCTTTTCCTTGTGCTCCAGCCAGGAGATTCAGGTCGGACAACATGAGGTCACCAGTCAAATAATATATGTTATACTTAGAGATGCTTAAATAATAAACAGTCCAAACAATGTCACAAATTTCTTCAGTGCTCAAATGTTAATACAAAATAATAGTTCCATTTAATGTTCTATGTTAAGCTTACTGCCTCTACTGCACTGTACTGTTATCAATCTTATAGATGTTCAACAACTAAAATTAAGAGATAATTATAAATTCCTTTTGGATTCCTTTTGCTGGGATCCACCACATATTTTCCACAAAAAGATTATATGACACTGCAGCTGATCTCTCTCTCCTAAACAAAAAGGTAAAATTAATAAAACAGGCCATCCTCCAAAAATCAGATGGCATTAGACATTCTAACAGCACAGGAGGTACTTATATGATTGTAAAGCCTAAATGTGTGTATGACAAGTAAATGACATGTCAATTTCTAAAATTCCCTGGACCTTATCTTTATCCTCCTTATGGGAAACCATTACCAAAATTATACTCATAAATACCCTGTTGATTCTATTATTTTACTCCTGCATACTTAATTGATTGTTTGCCTTTGTCTCCTTTAGACTTAAAGCTATACATCTACTCAAGATAAAAACCAGATGTCTTGTGACTGTGGAAAGGGCAGATACCTTCCTCTGTGGGCCAGATCCCAAGACAAAAGGCTAAACTTGACCCCCAAACCCCACAGGGAGACCTTCTTAATGTGGTTTTTCATGTTTTCAACAACAGAGATGAAAACCAGAAGAAAAAATAACAGTCTGATCTTTTAGCAGTGACACTTGGAGCTCTGAGGCAGGTAAACTGAGACAAGGCACAGCTGCCTGAGCCCCTCCCAGACCATGCCTCAAGTGTGACAAATAGGACATTGGGCAACCTGATGTTCCTCTAGGGCCTTGCCCCTATTGCAATCTCAAGGGCCACTAGAAGAGCACCTGTCCTAGCCACCAGAGAGCAGGTAAGCCATCTTCTGACTTCTTGCCCTCACAGGAGATTTCATCACCACTGGATTCATCGATGACTGATATACTTGGACCTGTTGCTGAAGACTGATGGGGCTCGGGGTCCACAGCCCCCCATTAAAGTATCCTTTTCAGAGCCCCAAGTCCCACTGGAGGTCTCAGGTAAGACAGTCTCTGTACTGGTAGACATAAAGTCCATATATAGGGTTCTTCCTGAATTTTCAGGCCATTATATTAAGTCCTCAGTCTCTATAGTGGGTGTTGACAGCCAACCTGTGCAGCCTTTGCAGACATGGCCTATTCCATGCAGGTTCCAGACTGTCTTTTTTACCTATAACTTCCTAATAATTCCAACAGGTACCACACCCCTTTTAGGTAGAGATTTTCTTCTCTGGTTGATCCTATAGTCTGGGATACCTCAAATCCCACCCACACTACCCATGCCATGCTTATTTTAATTCATCTTGGGGATCCTTCAATTTTTCCTTGCATTCCCTAATATCCCATAGCTCCCAAACATTTACAGGGACTTAAACCTAAAATTAAGTGCCTTTTAAACAATTGTTTTCTTAAACCTACCCATTCACCCTTAGAAATTAAAGATGCCTTTTTACACCCTAATTGTCAGGATTCCTTTCGGGTTTATATAGACTGACCAGACACTCTGGGGTCTCAACAACTTAGACCTGTCATCTCTATAATAAAACCTCTCCTCAGGGACACATACCACCCATCTTCCTTTCCTATTCATCAATATCATAGACACACCCTTGGTATAACTGACAGATAGATTTTACAAACATGTCCTGCCACAAAACTCTCAAATAGCTTGTCACCTTTGTTTATACTTTTTCAGGATAGATAAAAGCCTTTCCCACAACCAGGGAGACTGCTGATATAGTTACAGAAAGTCTTGTTACAGAAAATCATCCAAGGTGTACAACCAAGGTGGAGCGGCCCCTACCTGGCCTTCTTGGCAACCCCAGTAGCAGTCAAAGTTGCTAAACTCCCATTCTGGTTCCACATCACGCAAGCTAAGCGGTGCCCTCCCAACCCTGAATCTAACCATCCTGAATGGTCATCTCGGTCTCACCAAGGCCTCACAGCTGCAACTCTCAGGCTAAGTCATGTTCTGTTATCCAATTTGGTTCCTAATTCCTTACAATTTATTAATTATCTTTTTTACAGCAGGACTCTTGACAGTCTTTCCTAAAGACTCCCACATCATGCATAATAACTGTCTTAGTTCACTCTAACCTCAGCTGTTTAGTCAAATGTGAGATCCCTGAGAGCCTAAGCTCATATCTCCCTTGTAGTGACACAGCCTGGCTCTCTCCACCCCTCTTATTCTTTCCAGCTCAACTCCTGACCAGAGATAAGCCCTACCTACCTACACTTTTAATTTTTATCCTTTAAGATGGGAAAATAAGTAGCTCTCATAACTTCACTCCTCCTAACCCCACACTTATTGTTCAGAATTCTACCTCACTGTGGTCTTGATAAAATGACACATTTAAATCAAATGCACCTTTCCTTCTACCTCCCCTGGGTCTTTAAATATGATAGTGGCCCTCCTCCTCATAGCACCTTGTCTCTTTGTTTTTCCAGTCTAAGATGGGGGCATGCACCAATGATAAAGTTGTCCTGGCTAAACCACCTGGTACCAGCTTATACATGAGCATCAACCATCATCCCTGTCGACCTTCCTAAGCCCCGGTACAGTGCCTTCTTCCAGCAGGAAGTAGTAAGACAGAGACTTCGCCCTTTTCCTAACAATAAAAACATAGGAATGAAAGAGTTTTGCCCTAGGATAAGCTGCAGTGAAAGGCAGGACCAAACAGCATATTTACCTTAAGGTCACCTCCTCCTCCCCCTGTGACAACTTGCTTTCCTAGTGGCATGAAAAGGAGTCCCAATCAGTAACTTGTGCATTATCAATGCCCGCCCTAAGTGCCACTCCCGGTCAGAGGTTATATGTATACCCTATGCCACACATGTAGGTCAGAGAATGCCAGGCTGTCTATAGTCATGGACTTCTCTCCATATCCTTAGAATAAAGTCTATATTTATCTTATATCTTCTTTCTTATTGCACTGAAAACCTAACAACAGGGAACCAGAAAAAAGTGGGGGGTATCTTGCCCATCAGTTGCAGATTTGTTGGAAAGACATAACACTTTTATACAATGGAGAATTACTCAATCTCTAAGGAAGGAAAACCTTGAGGCTCTTTTAGGTAAATGGATACAACTTGAGATTATGCTCAGGGGTAAAAAGGTTCAGAATCACTTAGGGAAAATGGCGGGTTGTCTCCCTAATCTAAAAACTAAAGGAGTTAATGGGATACAAAATGTACAATGCGCCCTGTGAAAGTGAGAGGGGAGGAATTGTCTAAAAAGGAAAGGCAGTGGACATTGTTAATCTTATCATGATTTGAAACCCATATTGTTGTCATTGCTCTGTTTAGTTTGGTTATATTCTGTTCCAGTTTGTCTACTTGTACTAGATTTGATGATATGGACAGCTATTCCAAAGATAACAGGATATAGTATGGTAACCATTTTTGATCTCCTGTTAAGTTAATTTGAAGCCCCGTATTGCTTTCACTGTCTTGTCTTGACCAATTTTATTTGAATCTGCTTTGTTTGACTGCTGTCTTGTTTTGACTGATTTTATTTTAATCTGTTTTGTTTGGTAGTATCAAGTCTGAGGATATAGGCAACTACTTTGAAGACAATAAGATTCACTATGATACCCATTCTGGTTTGACTATTACCTTCTTTTGAAGTCCTATAATGTCTCCAATGTTTTGTTTTTATTGATTTTGTTCTGTACTTTTATGTTCAATTTTAGTATGCCTGATGATATGGGCAATTCTATTGAAGATAACAAGAGACATTATGGTAATATTATTGATCATATTGTATTTTGGTTTAAAGACATGTAATATGTCCATCCTTCGTTTTGACTGACCCCATTTTGTTTTCTCTCATTTGGTTTTATTCTCTTCAAAATAAAAAAAAAAAGATCTCTTCTAATATTACTATCTGAGGAAATAGAATTTAAGCTTAATAAGGCAAATTATCCTTTAGACAGATGTACTTTCCAAGTCTGATCCACAGCCCACATACAAGGACTAGAATCTTGCTGTAGATGGGCTACATATAAAGATGAAAAATAAAATGAGAGGTAATGTTAAGCTTAGCCTGTTCTTGTAAATGCATTAAAATTTTCAGGCTGGGCAGAATAGTATATGTAGGGCTGTTGGTCTCTATGGAATAGAAAATCTCTTGGAGGTCTATCCATCCACATAAGGGATCTGAGCAAGTATAGATTAGGTGTGTAGGCTCAGTACTCTTCTTTCTGAACCACAGAAATACAAATTGTAGCTGCTAGGAAAGCAATCATTGTAGGGAAAATATTTTCAGATGATTGAACCAAAGCTTGGCTGTTAACTAGGTGGCGAGTCTCATGAATGGTCTGCTGTAGGCCTTCCCAGGACAGGGGATAATGTGCTGTCAGGGTCATTGTTTGAGGTCTAAGCAGAGGGTTTGCCATGTCGCACAGATGGATTGGATTCTTGTCATGAAGCTGCTCTGATGAGTGGTGTCAAGTCCTCTCTCACTAGAGGAGACAAGAATTTCTGATGCTCAGGTGCTAGAAGTCTTGAATTAGGCTTGGGGTCTGTGTGCTTGGGAGTGACACTGGTGATCTCCTGTGGAGCAGACTGGTCCACGGGCGCATATGTCTGGATGGAATCCATGAATGTCTCTCCATTTCCTGTGAGAATATGTGCATGTCCTGTGCCCCAATTTAAGAGTGATGCTGGACCAGTCCAAACACCTGTATGGTAAAGATTTCTAAAAGGATAGATTCTTGTCACTAATGTAACATGACTACTGGCATATCAGAATCATGAGGATTCAGAAAGTTTAAAACATATGTATCAAAATCTAAATACATTTTAGGACAGTTCTGACCCTGTATTCCCCCTTTCTTTTATTTAGCTATTTGATTTTTTAATTCAAGATGAGTGTGCTCACTTATTGCTTGATCTCGGGAACTGTCAGAGATCTCTAATGTGCTGCATATTGCAGTTATCAAGAAAACTCTGAAAATGTTTGCTAATACAGGCAGGACTGTTATTAGTTTTTATTTTTTGTGGCACTTCTAATGTAGCATAGGCTGATACACAATGCTGTATGACGTATCAGCTTTGATCCCTGAATGACAGGTAGCATGGATCATCTGTGAGAAGGTAGCTACAGAGCCATGAATATACCTAAGTTTATAGAAGAGACTATATGAGTAATATTCATTTGCCCTAACTGATTGATTCTAAGACCCTTAAGACTGCGACTCTATTGAGGAATAGGCCTAGAGATGAGTTGGAGGAAAGGGTATGGTGTCACT
Source organism: Dolichotis patagonum (assembly GCA_004027295.1). Taxonomy (NCBI): domain Eukaryota; kingdom Metazoa; phylum Chordata; class Mammalia; order Rodentia; family Caviidae; genus Dolichotis; species Dolichotis patagonum. Next base: position 13,498 of record PVJX010032229.1, on the reverse strand, counting down.
ATTTGTCTAGCTTGAGTTCTGCTAATTTTAAATTCCTTTTACACAGAGCTAGAATTTTAATGAAAAAAAATCGTGGGATTATCTTGCTTTATTGAAAATGGAAACCAAGTTGACAAGAGCATCTGCATTGTAATTTCCCAATGATAGCAGACCTGGGAGATTAGAATGTGCTCTAATATGTCCAATAAAGAATGGAGCACTTCTGCTTAGGATAGCTTTCTATAATTTTAAAAATAGTTAGAATAAAGTAGGCTCAATGGTGGAGTGAACAGAAGTGGTCTCAATCTTTTGGGTTAGATATACTGCATAAGAGGAGTCACCTAATATATTGAGGGGTTGATCTGTAAATTGCTCTATATGGTAGCCTTAATATCTGAGTGCTGGGCTGAATCTCCCTGTGTAGAGAAGAAGTACTGGAAGGAGCAGTTCCAGATAGCTGGTTTTCCTCTGGAGGAGCAATCTGTAAAGTAAGTAGGTGTCAATGGTGGCAAGTGAGTAACTTTTGGTAGAGTAACAGAAGTGGGAAGGGAGAATTGCAAGAGAGGGTCATTTGTGTAATGGTTATCTATTGTCCCCAGGGGGGCAAACGCTGCCTGCCAGAATAAGGCAGTGTGGAGCAAGGGTTGTCTCTGCTGAGCATCTATTGACACCACAGTAACAGCTGGGTCATGTCCAAGGAACTGACAAACTCTATTTTTCCCTATAATCACTAACTTTGCTATTTGTTCTACATATATCTGAAGAGTTTTTACTAGCTGATTTGGCAAAAACAACCATTCCACAGGGAAGCAATCTTAGTAATCCATTGCTCTAACATTTCTGTGGTAGAGTAAGTGGTCTGTAATGTGAATAAAGAGGTTGAATAATGTCAATTCTAAAACATGGCCTAGAATGTAGACATTTTTCAACCAATTTTAGTTCCTGTCTGGCTGCTTCTGTTAAATTGTTAGGGAGAACTTAATTCTTTATCACTTTGAAGAACACTATATAAATTTTGTAACTGATAGGTTACTATACCTAATTTGGGTCTGAGCCAATTAATATCCCCTAATAGTTTTTGGAAATCATTTACAGTTTGTAGTTTATCTATTCTTATCTGAGTCTTTTGTGGCTTACTCTTTCAGAAACAATGGAGCCCAAATAACTGTCAGGACTTACCATCTGTACTTTGTCATGTACCAGTTGAAGGCCAAAAACAAGCATATTTCTCTTGACTTCTTCAAGTAGCATCAGTAAGTTAGATTTAGTGGGCACGGCAAACAAAATGCCATCCATATTTTGTCATCCAAAATGTGGATTAATAAAAACTTGAGAGAATTGAGTTAATCTCTTCAAAGCTTGTGCACTATTTGCCATTCCTGGTGGAAGCCCTGTCCATTGAAAATGCTTTGCTGGCTCGTGAAAATTAATGCTAGGCACTGAAAATGAAAAAAAGTCAATCCCAGGGAGAGAGGGGGCTATTAAAAAAGCAGTCTTTAAGATCCATAACACCCACAGTTCAGTTTTGTAGGCTGCAGTAACACTAGGTAGACCATGCTGCAGGGCCTCCATTGGCAGCGTGCAAGAATTTACAGCTCTTACATCCTGTATTAATCTCCACTTGCCTGATTCTTTTTGTAATTACAGAAAGTGAAATATTCCATCGATTAAAAGATGGCTTGAAGGGCTGGGGATTTAGCTCAGCGGCATAAGTGCCTGCCTTGCAAGCGTGCGGTCGTGAGTTCGATCCCTGGTACCGATTAAAAAAAAAAAAAAAAAAAGATGGTTTGAGGCGACCTAATTATAGCTTCTCTTCTACTAGTGTTGACAACTTCTTTAACCTCTCCTGAGTTAGGACCATTGAGAACCCCATCCTGGCTCTGTAGATTTCCACTGAATTGGCAGTTCAGAAATAGGTAGAGAAACATCAATGGCCCCCCACTATGAATTTGAATCACATCCAATTCCAGATCTATATTGTTTTATTAAAGCCTCAGTTGGAAGGGTACAACCCTGCAACTTTCTACCTAAACCTTTGTGGGGTTTTTTGTTGTTTGTTTTTTTGGTGCCAGGGATCGATCTCATGACCTCGCGATTGCAAGGCAGGTGCTTATGCCGCTGAGCTAAATCTCCAGCCTACCTAAACCTTTGTATTCTTGATATCCCATGTTAGCCATCATCTTGCTAGCAGATGATATGTACTTCTGATGGACAGATAACTAAGACAGCGTTCCATTATTTTATAACCTCTCTGCCCAATACATTGATGGGAATGAGCTCAACAAATGGCCTTATAATGCCGGTCTGTTCATCAAGGCTGATATACTTAAGTCATAGAGCAGTTTGTGAGGCAGACTGAGGGGAGTCTAAGCCTATCAAAACCATAGAGGTGGGTCTAGTCAGCCAAGCAGATGGCCAAGATTGGCTATTGACTATTGTGACATCAGCTCCTGTGTTCATCAGTCCACTAAAAATTTCCCATTTAGTTTAATAGCACAAGTAGGCCTACAAACTGAAATATTCCGGGAAAAATAAATTTACTTGCTCAAAGGTTTATCTTTATCAGGCAGAGCAGGAGATGACTGAATTGTGGGAAAGAGTAAAACCTGAGCAATCAGATCACCAGGTTCAATCACCCGTCAGTGAAGCACACAGCAACCAGTCTCTCGATTACAATCACCATCTATTAAAGCTGAAATGACAACAAGACCTTTATAAATTAAGCTTGATTTTCTAATAATTAATCCCATGGGCCCTTCTAGTGGAGATCCATAGACTCCAGTGGGAATTAAAATTGGTCTCCTTCATAAATGAATGCAAGAAGCTGCTGGTAAATCCAATCCTGCACTCTGGGTAGTTCTCTGTATGATGCTACACCCACAAAGCCCTGGAGGTTCCTTGGGTGAAGAACTGTATAAGGATGAGAAAATAAAACAAGAAGCAAAGCTGGGGTCAGGTAGGGCCCTTACTCTCCAGATGGGAGGAAAGTGACTGTCCCCTCACTGCAGGGACATTTATTTATACATTTGAGCAACTTAATGTCACATGACATGCTGTCATCCTAGCAACTGTTTGGATTGTCTTGGGGCTAGGTGTTCTCTGGGCTGAAGCAGCTTCTTCACATGGCTTGCCCCAGGTGCTCTTTTTCTTCGGACAGCCATCCCAGCCCTGCATGTGTGCTCAATTTCCAGCTTCAATGGTTCCCAACACTGTGAGGAATGTAATGTCTTGCCATGCACCCATCCTGGCAGATGGACTGTTGTCTGTCTGGTTTGGCCTGGATACAGCTGGACACAACCGGTTTAACTGTCTGGGATAGCAGGACACTGTTCAATCCTGTCCTTGTATTTGTGTCTGGCTCCATTTCCCTGTAGCAGGGGTGTGCCATCCTTATGAAATCTAGACTTACAATCTTTTGCCCAGTAAAAACCTTCCATACAGTGTGGACACAGAATATGTAGGCTTCGTCTAGCAATAGCCTGCATAGCTGAGGGGGTTGTCTGGGCAGTGCTGGACAATGTGTCCTTGCTTGTCACAATTAAAACATTTAATCATATCAAACTTACCAGCAAAGTGTTGGGATATAGACTGTGCCCTGAGCACAGAAACAAGAGTGGTAGATCCAATATTTTGGTATGTTTGAATGTAGGTAGATAAGTCTTTAGTCTGAAGTATTGAGGAGAAAGTTCATTTACATTCCTCATTAGCATTCTTGTATGCTAATTGACAAGTAAGTATTTTAGCTGCATTCTGAGAAATCTGCCTATTTATGGTCTCTTGCAATCTTTCTACAAATTGTAGCAATGTGTATCTGTAGGATCCTGGAATATCTGGGTAAAGGACTTATTAGGTGTACTGTTACAGGCAGCTGAATTAGTTAACAAATATTATAGGCAGACAGGGCTGAGCCCTCAAGGGAGCCAGAGCACAAGTTCAGATACCTTGCAGCCTTGAAAGAGACAATCATCTCCTGCTGTGGGCCAGATCTCAAGACAAAAGGCAAAGCAAATACAACCACATCCTAAGGTGGTTCAAATATTCTCTATCACCCTGAGGAAGTCTGGAGTCAGCATCCCACTTCCCTACAGGAAGTGTCAACTGCTATTAAGCATGCCTGCTTACTACGGGACTCACTCCCCAGTTTCTTACTAATTTAATCAATTTTACCTGAGCAATTAATCTTATTGGTTGGCCACAGTTCTGTCCCACCTTTTGCTCACCTTGTGAGTTCTTATTTTTCCCCCACCTTGAACCCATCTAATCTCATGATTTTAATCTACAAAAGTCCCTAGAAAAGACAGAGTCTTTAGCAACCTGCTCAGACCCCTTCTGTCTTTGACAAAAGTTTTCTTTCTCTCAATAAATATATTCTTTCTTAACCTCCATTGTTCCTAAAATTTATTCTTTGATTTTGTAGAACACAAACCCATACTGGACATATAGCAAGTGGAGAGTTTTATTCCCCTATGTCAGTACCATACTCTGGGACAGAAATCCATGCATGGTGTAGCAGTTGTTTGCACTGCGTTAAAAGAAGGGGTGGGGTATGTGCCAGAACCTTTAAATCAGTATATTGGCACAAGTCAGACAGCATTTCTTGTGTAATAGCTCTAAGATTTCCAGTCTCACTATCTTGCTTACTCTTGTGCCTATGATATGAGTGTCCTTAATTGCGATTCAAAAGGTAGGAACTGTGCCAGGGATAGGCACTTGCAAGCATCCTCTGGCACCATTTGAAAGCCTTTGGCACCATTGAGGGGTGACATCACCCAGCACCATTTGAAAATCTTGAAACATGATCCAAATGGTCAAGAGTATGAGGACCCGGAATCCATTGTCTAGCATACTCTGCCTCAGTTCTTTCAAGAGCAAAAATTAAAACCTGTGTGTGTACTGCATTTTTTGATAGGGTGTTCTGGATCTCTCTTTAAGGACTGGAAAGTGTTAGGTTTTTGGTGCAATAAGAAGATATAAAATAAATATAGCCTTTATTCCAAGGATGTGGAGAGAAGCCCATGACTATACACAGCCTGGTATTCTCTGACCAGAACATGGGGTACAGGATATAATTATAACCTCTGACTGGGGTGGCAGTTAGGGTGAGCATTGATGACACACAAGGGGCTGATTGGGACTTTTTCGCACCACTGGGAAAGGAAAAGGTAAGTTGTCACAGGGGAAGGAGGAGGTGACCTCAAGGTAAACACGCTGTTTGGTCCTGCCTCCCGTCCCAGTTTATTCTAGGGCAAAACCCTTTCAGAAAGCATATTGGCTGTGGACATAACATCATTATTATGGTACTTTGGCTTCCTTGGTGGGTGGGGAATCAGGGGGGGTCATTTGTGATCTGAGTCCTTGGTATGGGGAGGGACAGGATGTAGGAAGCAGAGGGAGAGGATGTAGGAAGCACAGCAGCAGAAATATTATCTTCCAAATTAGGTGTAGAGAAAAAGCTGAGTGTGTGAATTGATTGGAAACATTTCACATTTTTTTACAAATATCTTGCAAATGGAAAATCATTTGATTATCTGCATTTTTAAAGCAATCTTCATTTTTTTTTTTCCAGCAGCCCATTCAGAATCATGTTTCCATGGTGAACTGACTCTTTTGTTATGGACATATCAGGGCTCTTTTCCATTTCAATTATCTCATTCATAGGTATTTTGTCATCACAGTTAAAGTTTTGTAATAGTTATCTGTTGCTAATCTGCTTTCTATGCTAAATTATGTTGCAAAGACAAGACAGCCACCTCTACTAAGTTATATATGGCTAAAGTTGTGGGTTATTTTTTTATTTTGGGTTTTATCTTCATAAAATATTTCACCTATTTTATCCCAAACTGTGATATTGAGTGTACTGCTTTTGGGAAAAGAAGGATAGAATGTAGCTATCTGATGGAGTAATTTAAAAACTTGCTTATTGTTAGAATTTTCTGGCACAATAAAGGAGCAAAATATAAGAAAAAGTAAAAGTGGCTTTTTAATTTAAAGGATGTGGAGAGGAGCCCACAACCAGCAAGGGTTTGGCTTTCTCCTCTGCCCGGATATGGGGGTGTGGGGTATATGTGACCTTTGACCTGATGTGGTGCGTGGGGCAGGCACTGATGACATGCGAGGAGCTGATTGGAATTTTCTTTGCATGCACTGGAAAAGGAAGGAGCAAGCTGTAATCAGGAAAAGAGGAGGAAGTGGCCATCAGAGTTAGCACCCCTGATTTGGCCTTCCACCATGTTGAATTACTGCCATAATGTCCTGTAATTTATTCTAGCTTTCACTTATATGGCATATTAATGTCTGCATCATTTAACAGCTTCATAATCAGTAAGCCAAATTCTTTTTTGTCTGCAGATAAAGAATGTGCTTGCCCCATTGTTATCCTTGACAAACAAGACTCCTACTTGCTACTTGTATCTGAGCCCTATGATTAGAAATATGTTCCACTTAACTTTAAATTGATCATGCAAGGTCCAGTGGAGTGCCAGCACCTGATTGTGGAGAGTGATTGATTTGCTGAGAAATTTGTGCAGCCTGGTCACATTAAGTGCAAAATATAGAAGGTCTTTCCTGAACTTTGTTATAGTCTGAGAAGTTTATATTGTAATTCCATAGGAAAGTTATTGGAATTATAGCAAGCTAATTCCAATCTACCACTTCCAGTGCAACTTATGGCATAAATAAAGACACAATTATATATCCAAGATGGTGGGAAGCTAAGGGGATCCTAACACTAATCCTCCTGCTTGGTCTGTGCATGGTCCATCTCTCCACACTCCCCATGGGATAGTCCTAGCCCAAGCAGCCCAGAACATCTGACTGAAGGTTCCATGGGAGGAAGCCCTTGTGACCACCTCTACCTTCTTTAGGTCAGCAGAAACACTGCCTCTGCCCATCCCCACTGTTAGCTCCATGAAGAGAGAGACTGGTATCTGCCATGTGGTTGCACCCAAGAGCACAGGGCTGCTGTTGCACAAAGATCTGAGAATGAGAGAACAGCAAGTGTCTGTCCTGCCCTACCTCTTATTAGGTTTTAGCTAATGGAGTGATGTGTGCCCATGGGAGAGACCTTTGCATCTACCAAAGATTCCTGTTCTCTGACCACCCTGAAGCCCATAGAGTGATGTTGCAATCTCCTGGATAATGACCAGAAGGACTTACCCCGAGTGCAGGTGTCAGTGTGGGGAGGCAAATTTTCCCATTGGGAATGGAAAATCTGTGAGAATCAGCATGGCGACTACAACTAATCTTCCATGGCTAAGGTGAAGCTCAACACCTCCAACAGAGACCCAATCCATCCTCCAGCCATGAAGTGGGCTTGATTCTCTCAGCACCCCACTGGTTAGAGTTGCAAACTGAGACTGAGAGAAGTACTTGCACCTTCTAAGACTAGGGGCCATAGGTGGCCACATGCATTGTGTGCTGAGAGCAAAACACACCTTGCCATCTTCCCTTCCTATGGGGAGGAAGTGTCCTCCATGGACAACTGGGTACCCATAAATGAGGTAGGTGTCTCAGGGAACACCTGCTCCAGGAGCTCTGTCAGGGTGTGTGGTATGCTTGCCTGTGCCATCCTCACTGCAGACCTCTGCCAGGCTCTTGGCCACCTGATTTTCCATCCGTGATAGGACAGTGGGGAGACAGGGAATTAGTGTCCCACCTCTGACTTAGCAGGAGGGTTTGAAGGTTATGCGTTGATCAAACTCTAAATTGTCCTTTGTGGTTCATAACCAAAAGGACACAGGAGGGCCCCAGCAGAAAAGTGATCCTTTTTCAGAAGGGATACATCGAAATACTAGCACTTTCAGGCTAGCTTGTTATCTGAGAGGATGTATATAACTCCATACATGAAGAGCACAACCCATGAGTCCCCAAACCTCCTCCTACGGTAAACATGAGTAAACAGAAGCTGGTCCTGGTTTCCAGGGCTGTTTATGAGGTCACTCAGATGGGTTCCCAGGTTTCTATTGAAATGGCCATCTTCCTCACCCATATGAGGCTGAGTGGTTGTGCTCACTGCTGCCCTTGTAGGAGGACATTTATCCTAGATGCTCTTGACATCTAACACATGCCACATGGACACCTGAGCCAGGAGCTACAATGAGATGAATTGGTAGAGTGAAATCAAGAATGGAAGTCAAGGGACATAGTGTCCATATCCCTTTTCTGATGTTCCCAGTGAACATATTATCTGCTCCTGAGGGTCCTCTCTGTCCTTTTGCGGGCCTCAGTACAGAGTCCTCCCTGCTTACACACACACCCTGAGCCTGATCTGGCACTGGTTGTTACTGAGGGGCCCAGTGTGTGTCATAGGCACATGGCACACAGGCTGCAGTGACCAACTCCAGGCTGATGTCCTTGGTGCAGCTCTGCTGGGGACCAGTGCCCAGAAGCTGGCCAAAACCATAAAGTTTTACCTGACCAAGTTTGTGCTGTTTTTGCACAGATAACCTTGTGCTGCTGACACACAACCAGTCTTCTGTCATCAGCTTCTACCCTAGGAGGACACAAGATGGTTCTAGAGGCTGTATAAAAACACTGGGCACTGCGTTTCTCCTCCTGCCAGCCCCATCATGGGTGGGAATATGACAGGACCCCAGGCTCACAGCTTCTCAGCACCTGCTGCTGCCCAGGAGAAACTTCCTTCATACCCAGTCCCCTACCACCCCACCAGACATGCTCTGAGGACAAAAAGTAGGGGTCATGCAGTGGACTCACAATGGGAGCTAAGGGAGCCTGTCCTGGACTCAACGGCTCAGAGTGTCTTGTTGCTAGGCTCAGGGAGACCTGCTATGGGCTCTCTCTTGTCTTGGGGCCTGTGGTCACCAGGTCTGGAGAGACCTGCCATGTGCTGCCCATGACATTTGGGTGGTTTCTGTCCAGTGCCCTGAAGCACCTGAGCCAAGCAATCCATCCTCACACACATTCCCAAGTGCTTTCCTTGCTCAGGGTCTTGTGGCTGTGGCCTGGAGACCTGGGAAAGAGGCAGCAGTTGCAAGACTGTGCTACTGTAGGATTCCAAGTTCTGTTTGGACATGTCGCCAAGGAAGTGAGATCATGTTCTGGGGCCATAAGCTGAGCCTTCCCATCTGAGAAGACCCTATGGCTCCTTTCTCTTCATAGTGGAACAAATTTGTGTGCTCCTTAGAAACAGCAATGAGAAACTAGAAATGTGGTCTGTGATGTTAAAGGTTGATGAATTTGAAGTTTTAATGCAACAAATGTAGATGCCTAAGATGCAGCCAGCACAGGGGGAAGTGTGCTTTCACTCTGAAAGGTCCTGCCTCAGCTTTCAGAGGGCTGAGCTTACAGCCAGTACTGCCACAATTGGTTTCTTCATAGCTCTGCTAACAACTCATTGAGTGAGCAAGACACAGAGATGAATACCTGTAACCCCTGCACTCAGGAGGGTGACAGCAGCAAGTTCACTGGGAATTCCAGCCCAGTCCAAGACATGCACAAAGTTCAAATCCAGCCAGATACAAAACAAGATCCTGTCACACACACACACACACACACACATACACAAAACACACAGGGAGGGGGGAGACAGAGACATGCAGAGACAGAGAGAGAGACAGACAGAGAGAGAGAGAGAGAGAGAGAGAGGGAATAAATAAAAAGCTAAACAAAAGAGGCCTCCCTCAGTGAAAGTTGACTTTGGTTTGTAGTGGTATCTGGGCTATCTGGTTTAATCTGTGTGTCTGTTGTTGCAGTATGAGACTGTTTTGATTGCAGTCACCTCATAATATACTTTGAAAAAAGGTACAGTGATGCATCTATTTTGGATCTTTTTCCTGTAGATATGGGGTGGCTCTTGGTAATCTTCTGTAGTTCCCTGTTCACTTCTCTATTTATAGGAAAGTGTTATAGATAGTTGATAAGAATGGCATTGATTCTGAAGGTTGCTTTGTGTGGCATGGACACCACAATATTAATTCCTCCAATCCAGAATAATGGTATCTCTTTACTTCTCCCTGTGCCTTTCACTCATTCATCAATGTTCTGTAATTTTCAGGTAACAGATGAAATTGGTTAAACTTTTTCTGCATATTCATTTTTGTTGATGTTGGAAGTGTCCAACTTTCTTTTCATTTGTACAGGTGCTCACAGCTAAAAGTTTGCCTTAAATTTCAGAGGATACTGGACAAGGACTTTTCAGCAATTGTGAAACTGTTAGGACTTTGGCAACTCCTGGAAATGGACTAAATGCCTTTTTCATAGAAATGTGCATGAAGCTTTGGGGCAAGATGTGAACTCCAAATGGGTTGGTTGGCTCCACCACTATGATACTGCTATTTGTTGTAGCTCCCACAGCTTCTTTTTGGGGTGGCTCTGCTCCCTCCTTTTTTTTCTCAGAAGCCCCATGATCATGGATTTTCCAAACTTCTTGGGTCTCCATTGCACTTTTGGCTTCACACTAACAGCTTCACATATTACCCTCTCAGGAGCATACTGTGTGGCCTCCCAGGCACTTTCTTCTGCAATCTGGGTGGGAGTCTTTCTGAATGTACAACTCCTGTACTCTTCACTTAAAACTAGCAGTAGGTTGGAACTTATGGTGCTGAGAATACGAGCGTGCAGCCTGCCACCTTGGTAAGTGGCTGTGGTCTGGCAAGCCACGGCCACCCCAGGCAAGAAGCAACAGCGTTTCCTGAGATCAGCGCCATGTTGGAACTTAGGGCGCTGGGAAAATGAGCATCCAGCCTGCCGCCCTGTGAGTGGCTGTGAGCCTATCAGCGTGCGGGCTGAGAATCAAACATGCCATCTCCCCCCAACCCCCGTTAGCAAATGGAAGCCAGAGATCTGAGCATCTCTTGGGAGGTTGACCATATGTAATATAGCAAATAAGGGGGATTTCCTTCTACTATCTCTTTGAAGACAAATATTTTTATTGCCATTTTGCTTTTTCCTGATTAATGGTATTGCTCTATTCAATATTCTGTTTTGATAAGTTCTATAATATTCTGTATTTCTTTTGATTTTGCTATACTTGATTGAAAAAACAACTATTGTGAAGATAATGAGATATAATGGTACCTATTACCATTTTCCTGGTAACTTGCTGTAAAGTTTGGTACAATTTCACTACACTGTCTCAATTGGCTTTATTCCATCCTGTTCTGTTGTATATTACTCCTTCCAAGTTAATAAAAAATTAAATAAAAAAACATGGGAAAACAAGGTAACAAAATACCTCCAAAAACTCCCAACTCCACCAAAGCTGATCCATGGGGCATGGATGAGGAGAAACTCAAAACCAAAACAACAAAATTATATAAGGTGATTAAATAGGAAATAACAACAACAAAACAGATCAGTAAGGTGCTGAACAAGTTGAAACATGATATAACTAAACAGATAATGGACTTAAAATGGAAAAGGAGGAAAAGAAAGTGCTCTAAAGGATATAACTGCATGTATGTTTAAGTGTGTAGGGTTGATAACCATATTACTAAGTTTTTGTTGGATCATTGAACAGAATTGTTTGTAGCCTCGCTGTTTGAATGTCCACTTTGTATGCTTTAATTTTGTAACATGAACAACTATTTCTAAGAGGACAATATGTAATTTATCAACTAGTGATTTCTTACTGTTTGTTTTAAAATTCTGTATTATTTCTACCCTTTTTCTGTTTTGCTTTTTTTTTCTCTTTAAATAAAATGTTTAAAAAAAAACTAGCAGCATGTGGATAATGTCAGGATCTGCTGCCAGTTGAAGCAGTAGCCAGGCTTCCTTCTCTATTGGCTGTAGGGGTCAAATGCCTGCATCTCTGAGCACTTTGAATCCACCTGCATGTAACAAATTCTCTAAGATGCCACCATTCTGGAACATAGGGCTCTAGGGCTTTCTTCTCAAAGCAAAGCCTTTTACTTGGCAACTCTGAGGCTGAAAAGGCTGGAGTCCTGTTGGGAGCCACTAAAGCTGGATATTGAACTCTGTGCAAGGCTGTGGCATGGCTGCCTCAAGAACAAAGAGCACCTGAGGCAAGCCATGTGAAGCTGCTTCAGCCCAGGAAAATACCAAGTTCTTAGACAATCCAAGCAATGGGTTGTTAGGTAGTAGGGTTAAAATTGACATCATCCTTCTGGGTATATAAATACCTGTGATGTAGTGGTTAAGCAGTTCCTTTCTTCCCATCAGGAGAGTGAAGGCTCCACCTGACCTCAGCTTTGTCTCTTCTTTATTTTCTCATCCTCTCAAGGTCCTTCACCCCAGGAACCTCAAGAGTTGCATGGGTCAAGACAGAATCCTCCTGGTTGTTCAGTTGCCTCAGCCACCTTTTCTGTTGTCTACTGAAATACTAAGTTTTTTCTTGCTAGTCTTTTCAAAGACCAGTTTCTCCTTAGTTTCACTGTTGCAGGCTGCAGATTTACTGGGGCTTTCATTCTGGTCCAGCTTACAGTGTTTGCATTCTGCTGGGCTCTTTGCTCTTGATTTTCAACATAAATCTGGCTAAAAGCCTCAAACAGTAGCCATGCCACAGTCTCAATATTAGACTGCCTTGAAATTTCTTCTGCAAGACTAATTAATCCACCACCCTTAATCTTAGTCTCAGGCAGAGTCTCCAGATATCAGCAGAATGCAGACAAACTTTCTGCCACTGAACAACACACATTTTATGTATTCCAACAGCCAGTGTAGTCCTTCTTTCCAAAAGAAATCTCCTGAGCTTGGTTGGTCTCTACCATCATCATTCCCTCAGCATTCTGGTCTTCTGAACTCTGACCAGAATCTCCCATCAAGCACAGTCTCAAGAATTCTAGGGCTGATTTTTTTGGCCAGTATCTCAGAACCTATCCAAATTCTTCCTACAAAACAGTTCCAAAGGCTTCTGAACCACATGGTCAGGTATAGTCCCAGCAATGACTCCACTTCTGTGGTATCAAATTCTGTCTTAGTTACTTTTCTCATTGCTGAGACAAACAACTCAATATCCAAAGTTATGGGAGGAAAGAAATATTTATTTAGCTCACAGTTTGTAGAGGTTTCACTTCATAGCTGGCTTCAAGACATGGTGGCATGACACAGGGGCCTTGCAGAGGAAAAACAATCCATGGCAGGCAGAAGGCAGAGGCAGCAAGCAGAAAGTCCAAACAACAAAAGCAGCTTCTTGATGCTACTTTTATAGTATCTATGCTACTGGGCTAAGTGTGGGTACCAAACCAATTGGTGGACTATTGTAGCAATCATATTCCTCTAATCCCAGCATCACACCCTAGATCCAGCCATGAGCCTTTGGGGGTGACATCTGACCAAGGCCATAACAATAGGTTATAATTTTGACAATTCAATATGATGCTGGCTGTTGGTTTGTCATAGATGGCCTTTACCATATTGAGATAAAGACCCTCTATTCCAATTCTCTGTAAGATTCTTATCATGAATGAGTGTTGGACTTTATCAAAAGCTTTTGCTGCATCTATAGAGATGATCATGTGGTTCTTGCTTTTGGCTCTATTGATATGGTGGATTACATTTATTGTTTTGCGTATGTTGAACCATCCCTGCATTCCTGGGATGA
>PVJX010032228.1:0-20588 GCA_004027295.1 Dolichotis patagonum | reverse complement strand
TCCTCCCTGAGTGTCTGCCTCTCCTGTGGTTCTGTAACTCTATGGCCGAATGACAGAAGCAGAGGCAGTGCCATCCGTGCAGCTGGTCACCTGTGTGACCCGGGCTCCTCCCGAGCCTCTCTGAGTCCTCATCTGGAAGGAAGCTTTCTAATAATACCCGCTGACAGTTGTCACCATGACTAGATAAAAGATTAATAACATATGCTTTTTAAAAAGGGTACAGGAAGAAGCACCAAGGAAGGATATAGGAACTCTTTCATTATTCCTCAGCTGCTGGCCTTTAATGAATCTTTTCCCGTTTCATTCAGCAGCAAGCAGTGTCTGTGTGCTGCCATGTCCACCGGCGACGCTGGACTCTGCATTGGAGCCGGGGGTGCATCCCTCTCTAAGGAGGCCACGGTGGAGTAGGAGACACCTGTGGACAAGAGAATGTGCTGTGAGCCCAGCGCAGGATCTGACCCCGAGGCCCTCCACAAACCTGCCTGGAAGAATACGTGAATGCAGTGTGAAAGTGTAAGTGTAAGTGTACATCTTCCTGCCAGTGAAACCTGGAAAGTAGTTTTTAAAATGTGGGAAATGCAGCGTATTTATTGTGTGACCTGCAGTCAGGCATGGAGATCAGACAGGGTGAGGCTGAGGAAAGCAAGTCCTGGCTGTGCATATGTCAGTACTGCCCCCTCAGTGCCTGGCCTTTAATGCCTTTAGTGCCTGGTTCTGTAACTCTATGGCGGAATGACAGAAGCAGATGCACCTGCACGGATGGCACTGCCTCTGCTTCTGTCATTCGGCCATAGAGTTACAGAACCAGCAGCACATGTCAGTACTGCCCCCTCAGTGCCTGGCTTGCATGGAAGTGTGAGTTCAAAAGGACCAGAGCAAGACCCCCTGTGGGCACTTGGCCCCAGCCTGGCCAGCTGGGACCTCCTCCCATCTGTAGCTGCGGAGAATGTGAGCCCTGTGGCCCCACAGTCCTGCTGCCCATGAGGACCTCAGAGCCTCATGGGACCTCTTTCCACAACTCCTGGAACGGCCAGCCTCAGTCCTCAGGGCACAGTGCAGAGCAGCCCTCTACCCCAGATCAGAAAGCTCTGGGTCTGGCTGGGCTCCAGAGCAGGATGCACCCAGCCCCTTACCGCCCTGGGGCAGCTGTGAGTGGTCCAGGTTGTGTCCTCAGATGAGCTCAGTGCTGGGCTTATCATTCTGCTGTCAGAGCAGGAAGGGGGCCCCAGGGGTAACAGCTGGGGGCTGGTGACTGGTACAGGGGCTGGGAAGCCTCTGGGGCCAGATATTGCACATTCCTGGACAACCTGGTGGGGTTTCCTCCTCCCTGCCCCCTACCCTGTCACACCAGGTGGGTGTCTGTGTCACCCCTCTGAACCCACCTCTGGATCTTTACATGCACCATGTTTTCTTCTAGGAGTGTCCTGCTGTGCCAATGTCTGGTGAACAGCCACCATGGACCTCCCTGTTCCCAGGGAGGGATGCGTGTTGAAGCCCTGTAAACCAGGGTGGCCCAGATTTTACTGTGGTGGACAGCAGTGCATCTGACCCTTAGCTGAAGCCCCTCCATGCCCTGCCAGATCCCACTGGAGAATGGAGGTGAGCAGTTCTCTCCAGACAGGCAGCCCTGACCAGGGAGGAAACAGAAGGCAGTGTCCCAACTGCAAAGTCCCTTGGTGGGCACCTCTTCTGCTGATTTACATGTCTTTTTTTTTTTTTTAAAGCATCAAGCATTTTTTTTTTAAACTTGTTTGTGGGCCAAGGATTCAGCTCATCAGCATAAGTGCCAGCCTTGCAAGCATGAGGTTAGGAGTTCAATCTCTGGTAATCCCACCCCCCAAAAAAACCACTTTTTTTGCAAAATCTCTCTCTCTTTTTATTTTAAAGAGAATAAAACAAAAGAGAACAGAACAAAGCAAATCAGAACAATGCAAGCAACACAGCACTTCACAACAGGACAACCGGATATCAACAGTAGCTACCATAATGTCTTTTTTCTTTGAAATAGTTGAGCATACCTTCACACACAATAATGTCACACAACAAAATAGTATAAAACCATTCAAGAGAATGAAAGCATTACAGGACATTCAAAACCAAATAACAGAAAATGAACAATGGCTACTATAATATCTCATTTTCCTTAAAAAAAATTTACTTATACTATCACAAATATTAAAATCCAGTAAGACACAACATGATAGAACCAATGGAAACAGAAGAACAAAAGCATGGTAAGACTTCAAAGCAACATGATATTAAATCAGCAATGGCTACCATAATGTCTTATTTTCTTCAAAGTAGCTGTTCATACAATCACACATAATAAAATCAAACAAAACAGAATAAAACCATTCCAACCAATGAATCAAAACATTATAAGACTTCAAAGCAATATAATGGGGAACCATGATTACTGTTATAACCCAAATATGACACGACGTCCAAAAAGAAAAAGGAATAAGCACTTTATTTTTTTATGCTGGTACCCAGCGACACAGATGCGATGGAGTTTGCAATTTGTGCAACAGGTTAGGGCTCAGAAGGAGTTTATAAGGGGAGAGAAAGCAGCATCAGGGTGGGGTGGGGGAACCAAGGGGCGAAGGGGCTTTTCTTGCCTTATTTGGTATTAAGGAGAACCTTGCAGTGACAGCTAGCTCTGTGGGAGATTAACAGCTCTTGGTCTCTCCGTTGGAATTTGCAAAGGCTGAAGCCTTGCAAAAAAAGGGGTTTGCCTAGCTCCTGGAGTTTAAAAAAACAAACCAGGGCCGGGGAATTAGCTCAGTGGCTTAAGCGCCTGCCTGGCAAGCGTGAGTTCGATCCCCGGTACCAAAAAATAAAAATAAAAATAAAAATAAATAAACAAACTAGGAACAAAAGAAATGGCGCATACAGAACACAATGGGGACGATTTTGTTAGAGTACAACATTACCATAAAAATCTTACCTACTCTTACCGTTTCTCACACCAGGGAGACTATATGGTATTTATACATGTGACTTTGGTTTATTTCACTTATGAGTATGGTCTCAAATTGCATTAATTTATTTATAAATATCTCAATGTGATCATTCTTTATAGCTGAGTAGCACTCCGTTGTATAAAAATACCACATCTTTTTTATCCATTCCTCAGTTGATGGTTGTTACCAAGATCTGGCTATTACAAATTGTGCTGCTATAAACATGGGTACACATGTATCACTGTAGTATGATGTAGTATGATGTTTTCAGTTCTTCTGGGACTTTGCCAAGAAGTGGAATAACTGGGTCAAATGGGACCTCCAGACCCAGCTTTTTGAGGAATCTCCAGACTGACCTCCACAGTGGTTGCACCAGTCAAAATCTCTTGTGTCAGTCCACATGCCCTCTCATTTCTAGGATTCCTGAGCAGTGGTTTGAGCAGAACCTCTTCCTGAATCTTAGGGTTGATGTTCTAGCCATGTCTACCGTGCACTCCCAGGACCCCCCTCCCTTTCCTGTCTCTGGGCCTCTGGGAGCTGTGCTTAGGTGTTAGGGAGAGCAGAGACCCTGACTCTGACTCTTCAGCACCAAGTTCCTGTGAACCCCCTGCAAAATGGAGGTGTCAAGCACTCCCGTGAGCGTGCAATCACACCCTGAAGACCCCCAAAAAGCCAAGCCTACTGCTGTCCACAATGGGGCCTAAGACCCTGCAGGGCCCATGTCCGCCCCAGTATCCTGGGCACAAATTCATATCAGGACTCCAGGTGCTTAAATTGTCTCAAGAGCCAGGAGCTTCCTCAGATCACAAAGCTTCCAGGTCAGATGGCGTCTTAGGGTCATTTAGTCTCTCAATGTCATGTGGCCACTCTGGGGGGTCATATAGCCTTCCATGACCATGGGGCCTTAGGGTCATATAGGAGCCAATATAGTACAATTGCCAGGAATCACACAGCTACTTGGTCACTGAGTGTCCCAGAGTCAACCCACCTCCCAGATCCTGTGGTCACCTGGGTCATGGGCTCCCCATGTAGACCCATCTCATTGGAAGCTGGGGCTCTTTCCAGGCCACTCCCTGCCTCTGTGTACTGGGTGAGCCCAACCTCCTCCCGTCAGGATCCTCAGGGGCCCCGACAGGGCTGTGTGCACATGTGGATATGTGTGTGGGGCTGAGCCACAGGAAAGAGAACCCAGGGCAGGGCCACTTTCCGGTGCTTCTGAGGAGGTTAGAGACCAGCTGGGGCCAACAGGATAGCAGTGGACTTTGGCACAGTCTGAACACTGCACAAGGGTGCTGCTGTGGGGTATAATCCCCAAGACCACCACCTCTTTTTCTCTATTCTCTTATTCCTGGCACCCCACCCTCCCAGCCCACCATTCCTTTCTTTTTCTCTGAGGGCCCTAAGTCCTGAAGCAGGCAGGCTCACACATGCTCACCACACGCACACAGGCATATACATCCGAGCTCGTGCCTGCCGTGACAGGAACACTGACCTCGTCCTCTTCCTGGCCTCCCCTGTCCACTGCCCTGGGACCTGCAGGAGCCCAGGCATGGGCAGCCTGTGTCTTGGGAGGAGCAGATGCTGCTGACAAAGGTCTCTTAGAAGCTGTAATGGGTGATGCGGTTTTGAAGTCTAGAAGTTTAACTCAGCAGCTCTGCCTCCTGGGGTGTGGAGGACTGGCACTCACTGCCCTAGGAGGTTGTTCATTGTGTCAGTCTGAGCAGTTTAGGAGTCTGAGTGACTCAGCAGGGGCCAGGGGCCTACTTTGTAAACATCCTCAGCCTGTGCAAGAGGAGGGCAGGGAAATGGTGTGGGATCTTCCCTTTGCTAGGTAACCTGCATCCAATAAAAGTAGGAACATGTGGAATCCAATAAGCAACAATGATCAGTAAAAAGCGTTCAATTTGGAAATGGACAATATTCAGAAATTTTAGTAATGTTCTTAGGGGACACAATCATATCACAATTTTAAAGCTTAAGAAAACTATTTTGGTTATTTTTTGTTTTTTGTAGTCAATAGATATTTGTTCATGTTCCATAATGGGAAGTATCTCTTAATTATTATAGAAATTTTAAAACAATGAAAAATAGGCAGCATGACCATGAACTTCCAAGGTAACAACTTCAACAATTACTAACATTTTGTCCATCTTGTTTTATTAAACTCTCCATTTTTGCTGGGGTAAACACAGTATTTGTGCTAATACCACACAAATCCTAACACAAATCCTAGATACATGTGCTCTAATTTTACTCACAGATATTCTATAAGACATAAAGCTTTAAAAAAAAATGGCGGGGCGGGGATTTAGCTCAGTGGCATAAGCGCCTGTCTGGCAAGCGTGAGGTCGTGAGTTCGATCCCCGGTACCCCCCCCAAATGGCTGGAATCTGGGCATGGAAGTGGCTGGCCCATGACTATAATACCAGTTACTGGAGAGATTGAGGCAAGGGGATGGAGAGTTCCAGGCTATTCCAGGCAATGTAGCAAGACCCTGCATCAAATAAAGTAAAATGAGATGAGATGAATTAAAAATATAAAATAAAATATAAAAGGCTGGGCCGGGGATTTAGCTCAGTGGCTTAAGCGCCTGCCTGGCAAGCGTGAGGTCGTGAGTTCGATCCCCGGTACCAAAAAAACAAACAAATAAACAAACAAACAAGCAAAAAAATATATATATATATATAAAAGGCTGGGGATGTAGTTCAGTGGTAGGGTACTTGTCTACGTGAAGCTCTGGGTTCAGTCCCCAGCACTGCATGAGCAAAACAAAACCATTCACCTCACAGTGTCATTATCACATCTAAGGATAATCTTAATGTATCTAGTCACACTGCAGCTCTGATTGGGTAGGGAACAATACTAGTATATTTAATACTATTTTCTCAAACATATCTTGAGAAACTTTTGTCATCTGCCTGCTAAAATCCTTTTTGTTTTGTTTTGGTTGAAATCTCAATACAAAATCTCACTACTGTGACCCATCAACATTTTAAAACAAATCCAACTAATCTGGCATTGCATTTATTTATTTACTTATTTACTGAACATAAGAGGTTGCCCTAATGACCACTGCTTCTGTTTGTAGCTATTCATAAGTTATCCATTGAATGATGCACTTTAGAATTTTACATGACTTTCTGAACAGACTCTTTTCTTCTTTTTAAAATACTGGATAAACAACTTCAGGCTTATCTTGAAAGGGCTCCATCACTTTGGCCATTGTTATGCAATAAGTTACTCTGATAGCTTCTTAGTTAACATCTGAAATCAAACAATTAGAAATGCCTTTCAGGGACAGGATGCAGATAAATGAATGATAGAGGCTTATCTAGTACATGGGAGTCCATAAATTCAATCTCTAGTAGAGAAAGAGGAAAGACAGAAGGTAAGAAAGAAAGAAAAAGACAGGAAAGGAAAGGAGAGGAGAGGGGAATGGAAGAGAGGAGAGGAGAGGAGAGGAGGGGAGGGGAGGGGAGGGGAGAGAGGAGGAGATGAGAGGAGGACTTCTGGGGCATGAATCCATGAATACACTGAACACTGTGTCCATGGTGGTCACAGTTGGGGGAGCCTGTAGAGATGCTATGACCTCTTTCTTTGCTGTGTGTTCTGTAACTTAGTTTTTTTTTTGTTTTTGTTTTTTTGGTACTGGGGATTGAACTCATGACTGCCTGCTTGCAAAGCAGGCGCTTAGGCCACTGAGCTAAATCCCCAGCCCTGTAACTTAGTTTGTAATTAGAGATAGATAACAACCCATCCCTCCAACCCTCACCATCTGTTTTTATGGGTCAAGCTGCTCAAATGTCACAGGAATTAAGTAACATAAAGCTCCACCCCCACTGTCCTGTTTGTTTCTGAATCAAGGTCTGTGGAGCCCAGGTAGCCCCAAACTCATGATCTTCCTGCCTCTACCTCCTGAGAGCTGGGATGGCAGACATGTTTCACCATACCCCGCCTAAATTCTCTCCAGAGAGACTGACTGAGCTGTAATGCTGGAGAAACCTGAATGCATTTGAAGACAGAGCCCAGGGGAAGAGAGAGATTGAGATTACTGGGAGGGAGAGTCTGCCAGGGGCCTGAAAACTCTCATTCAGAATCTCTTCAGCATCTTATTCATGTCTCAGGTGAGCTCTCAACACATCAGTGGACTGGTTATGTGGGCACAGTGGACCGTCAAACTCTCCCCATGCCAACTTGGGCAAAGACCAAAGAGAATGTTCAATTAATTCTGTTTTGTCCATATTCTGGGTTTATCTTTTTTTTGGGGGGGGGTTATCTTTGAAATCAAAATCTATTTTTCATTTTCCATTCCAAGCTGTATGATTTATGAATGAAAACAGAAATGACTTGTTAACAACACTAGCTTGTAATTACTTGCTCTTTATTTTATTGCTTGGCAAGCTTTCAAGAAAGAGGAAAGAAATAAATGTTTTTGGAAAGAAAAGGAAAAAGAGTGGCCCCAAAGCAAGCCAAGCAGATTGCTGTAGCTGCTGGTTTCAAACAGGAGCCTAAAGAGAATTCTTTCTGTGGTCTGTTGGCCATTTCAGAACTTTGGAAATGGAATGGTCAATTCATCAGAAAGAAATAGCAGGTGAATATCGTGGACTTTAGGGGGCCTGTAGGGGAGAGACCCTGGTACCTCGGGACCTGCACCACGTGGTTGACTCGGGGTGCTGGGAGAACAAGAGAGGGTCCTCCCCTCTCTGGGGGGCAGTTGAGAGTGTGGCAGACTTTTGGCAGCCCAAAGGAGAGAGACCCTGGCCAGTCGGGACCTGCACAGTGTGGTTGACTTGGGGTGCCAGGAGAACAAGGAGCTCCTTCCCTCTCTGGGGGACAGCTGAGAGTGTGGCAGACTTTCGGCAGCCTGAAGGAGAGAGACCCTGGTGCATTGGGACCTGCACTGTGTAGTTGACTTGGGGTGCCAGGAGAACAAGGAACTCCTCCCCTCTCTGAGGGGCGGCTGTGATCCTGCCTGTGTGTGGGCTGAGAATCAGACATCTCATGTCGTCCTGTCCCCCGTCCCATGTCCCTCCTCCCCATCCCCCCTGCTTAGCAAGTGGGAGCCAGTGAACTACACATCTTGTGAAAAGATTGGCTATGTTATTTAGTATGAGCTCTCCATATGCAAAGAGAAGGACAACCATTTGGAAGAAAACAAGAGACAATATGACAGATAGTGAAGATCTCTGGTTGTCTAGCTTTGAAATTTATGCTTTCCTATGTCCCGTTCTGCTCTGTTTTGTTGTGTTTAATTTTACCCCCTTTTAAAATAAAATTTAAAAAATTTTTTTTAAAAAGGAAAGGAAAAAAAGCTACCGCTCTCACTAAATTCTTTGATATAATTTTGTTTTTTTCAATGCTGGTCTTTTCCTGGGGCTTGGGGCCCAGTGGGTCTCCTTGGTTTGAATTTAGCAAACTCAGGAGAAGGAAGCAAGTATCAGGACCCAGAGTGATTGGATGGGGAGGCCACACCTTGTAGGAAGCAAGTATCAGGACCCAGAGTGATTGGATGGGGAGGCCACACCTTGTAGGAAGGAAGTATCAGGACCCAGAGTGATTGGATGGGGAGGCCACACCTTGTAGGAAGGAAGTGTCAGGACCTGGAAGCAATTGGATAGGGAGGAGGCTACTCCTTGTTTCCTTCCTGCTGTTTGGTATTTTCTCTGCCCCCTATAAATTAATGGATTTCTGGAGAGCCTCTGCAGATATGTTTTACCATCTATCTCTCTCTTTTTTTAAAGTCAGTTGTGCCAAAATACACATCATATAAAGTTTTCCTTTTTTTTAACCATTTTTAATGCATGTTTTAGTAGCACTAAATGCTTTCACAGTATTGTACAAATACCATCCACCTCCAGAAACTTGTCCTCCTCCCAGACTAACAGTCTCTGCCCATGAGCCATGTTCTTCCCTGCAGTCCTGGTTCCCACCATTCTATTTCCTGTCTCTATGTACTTGGTTACCCTGGGTACCTCAGATAAGTAGAGTCAAGTAGAGTCATACAGTGTTTATTCTTTTTCATGTCTGGTTCATTTCACTTAGCATAATATCTACTAGGTTCATTCATACTATAGTCTGAGCCTCTATAGATTTTTTAAAATTGTGATCAAGCCGGGGATTTAGCTCAGTGGCTTAAGTGCCTGGCAAGTGCGAGGTTGTGAGTTCGATCCCCGGTACAAAAAAAAATAAAATAAAATTGTGATCAAAACCACACAGCATCAACTTACCCTCTTAACAATTTTACATATACAGTATTGCTAACTATAAGCACATTATTGTACTCTAGAGCACATTACTATACTCTCATTGCTGAGACAAAATACCTGACACCCAAAGTAAAACTGAAAGAGAGTCAGACTCCAGGGACGGCCACAGTAAGTCTTTACATCGGCCTGTCTTAGTCCATAATGAACCCATCAAGACACAAGTGGGTGTCTATTGGTAAAACTATTTGCTTGTTAAATACAGAGGTGAATACTCACAAAATTGTTACACAGATTTAATTCAAACCCAAACAAAATACCATGAACATACCTCACAGAACTAGAGAAAACACTCCTAAAATTCATTTGTAAAGAGATGAGAACTAGAATAGCAAAATCAATTCTGACCAACAAAGGTAAAGCAGAGGGCATCACAGTCCCTGACTTGAAATTATATTACAAAGCTACTATCACAAAATCAGCATGCAGCACGCAAGAAAACAGATCAACCACCTTATCTTTGACAAACAGAATGACTTTATTCACTGGAAGAAGGATAATCTCTTTAACAAACAGTACTGGAGGGCTGGGGATTTAGCTCAGTGGCTTAAGCACTTCCCTGGTAAGCACAAGGTTGTAAGTTCCATCCCCAGTACAAAAAAAGAAAAAAACCAGTACTGGAATAACTAGCTTTCCACATGTGGAAGACTAAAACTAGACTCAGGATTATTGCCATGCACTAAACTAAAATCAAGATGGACCAAAGGTCTAAATATTAAAATAGAAACACTGAATTGAATGGAAGAAAAGCTAGGTAGAAATTTTTTTCTAGGTAGAAATCTTGAAGACATAGGTATAGGTGGAAAGTTCATTAACAAAACCTAGATTACACAGGAAATTCTACAAAAAATCAACAATTAGGATCTTCTCTTATTAAAAAGCTTTTGCACAGCAAAAGAAATCATCAACAGATGTTTTAACTTTGTAAACTGAACAACTATTTCCAAGAAGTCAGTATGTAATTTGTCAAGCAATTTTTTTTAAGGTTTTTTTGTTGTTGTTCTTTTCCTTTTTTTCCTTGGAATACTGTATTGTTGCTACCCTTTATTCTGTTTTGTTTTTTTCTCTTTAAATAACATTTAAAAAAAAAGATTTCCATTAGGTAACTTAAAAAAAAAAAAAAGAAATCATCAACAGAGTGAAAAGACAACCCATAGACTGGGAAAAGTTTTAGCCAACTGTCCTTCAGACAAAGGACTTCTATCTAGAACATATAAAAAACTGAAATAAAGCAGGCCTCCCAAATTCAAAGACCCAGTTCAAAAATGGGCTTCTGAGATGAACATGTGCTTCTCAGATGAGGAAATACAAGTGGGAAATAAAAACATGAAAAAATATTCAACATCACTGATCGTTTGAGAAATACAAATTAAAACAACATTGAGATTCCATCACACTCCAGAAAGAATGGCTATCATCAAGAAATCAACAAATAACAAATGTTGGTGGGGCCTTGTCCACTATCAGTGGGAGTGTAAATTCATGTTATCACTGTGGAGATTCCTCAAAAAGCTAGAATTAGAGGTCTCATTTGACCCAGCTATTCACCTTCTGGATATCTTCCCAGCAGAATTAAAAACATCATATCATAGCAATACATGTGCACCCATGTTTATAGCAGCACAATTTGTAATAGCTAAATCCTGTAAATAACCCAAACACCAGCCAACTGAGGAATGGAGAAAAAAAGATGTGTTCTTTTTCTACAATACTCAGCCATAAAGAAGGATGAACTCGAGACTTCTATAAGTAAATTGGATACAACTTGAGACCATACTCATAAGTAAAATAAATCAGACTCACATATGTAAACATCATATTTTCTCTTTAGGGCAAGAAACTGAAAGAGTAAATAAGGTACAAGATGTACAATACCAATTGTGAAATGGAAAGATTAATTTTTCAAAAAGAAAAAGGAACTAAGATGGGGCAAAGGGAAAGGAAAGAAGGGAAAATGAAAAAAAAATACAAGATATTTATACTACTAGTTTCTCTTAGTTCATTGAAAAGAAAGGTTTAGACTAATATCACTTGGAGAATTTGTTATGCCCAAATCTTGTACTCCGATTGACTACTTTAAAGATAATAATACTCAGTGTATTAACTATTGTTTTCTCCTATTGTTATGAATATTTTTTACTTTTTTCCATAAAATATATTTTAAAAAATTAAAATCCAACTATTTCATAGAAGCAAAAAAATTGTTATTTATTTATTTATTTATTTATTTTTAAAATTTTTTAAAATTTGGAGACAGGGTCTCAATAAGTCACTTATTTGCCCAGGTTGGTTAGCTTTGCACAGTGGCTGTATCATAGCCTATGAGGTTTATCTGAAGGAAGGATTATTGCTAATTGAAAACTAAATTACCCAAACTGGGTTTGAATTTGTAATCCTCCTGCCTGAGGCTCCCAGAGTGCTGGGATTACACGAATTTGCCACCACACCTGGTTCATTGCCTGTTGATTTTGGAGGAACCACAATGTCTTTCCTAAACCACAACTGTTATTCAAAATGAAGGGCGCAGCAGCATGGTAACCGAATTACTGCTAAGATTAGTTTTCCTTAGGAGTCTCTATTCCTGATTATGAACACAGTCTACAATACTTTTCACTTGGTAATGCAACCTAAGTGTTTTCAAATTAATTTTAAATTAGAAAAAGTGATCTGTCAGTGACTCATGCTGTGAAGCCAATTTCCTGTTTACTTTTACGTTCAAAAGAAAGTAGAAGTGCAGGGTCGGGTTGAGGAGGACTCAGAAACTTTTCCCCTTCCCCCTCATCTTATTTAGCATAGCTCAGTAATGAGTCCGATAACCAGGCACAGAGCCGTGACATATTAGGCAGAGCCCCAATTTGGTGGCATGTTAAGTGGGAGGGAGAACAAAATGATTCTCATCAGGAAGTTAAACCACACCTGATCTTGCAACACTTTTTCTAGAAATGTTCCTGATGCCAACAGGGAGGGAGAGAGAGGGGGAGACGGAGAGCCAGGTGACATCAGGTAGACAGACGCAAGGAACAAATTTCAGAAGCTTTATGAATTGACTGTGTGTGTATTGGCCTATTAAATGGATTGATTAGGCTTTCAGTCTCTTTTCTACAAAAAGATAAAGAGATCTTGTGTATGTACTGTCTTATTTTTATCTCCCCTGCAACAAATATAGTAAATGCATTCTTGAGTTTCTACCACATTCTGGGCCTCGAGATGAGTACTGTGTGCTCAGTGTTTGTGGAGTACTGTGCTTGCTACTCGACAGTGTCCTTCCATTTACCGTACTTCCCACAAAGTAACCACCCTAAGCCAGGAGATCTGTCTTTCTCAGTGCAAAGTGAGTGGCATGGTACCGGCCAGACCCAAAGGCCAATGGAAAAATAGACACGTACACCAATGGCATAGAATAGAGGACCAGGAATGAACCTGTAAATCACAAAGTGAGGTGGGTCTAAGGTGGGGAAAATTGGAACCTTGCAAGGTGGGCATGAGGTTGGACAGAGCTATGGTCAACCAGTAAGATTAATGGTTCCAGCCTTCCGCCCTGGAGAGTGACTGTGGTCTGGCAAGCCGCAGCCACCCCAGGGCGGGGAAACCAGAAGCAATAGCGTCTCCTGAGATCCGCGGCCATGCTGGAACTTAGGGCGCCGAGCCAACCAGTAACCAGCCTGCTGCCTACTGGGTTGCGGGCTTAGAATCAAACATACCACACCCCCCCCCCACCCCGTAACAATTGGGATCCAGGGATCTGGGTATCTCTTAGGAGGTGACCATATTTGGTAAAGCAAGTCGGGGGAGTGTCCTTCTACTGTCTCTGAAGGCAGATATTTTTATCGCCATTTTGCTTTGTCCTGATTAACCGTGTTGCTCTATTCAATACTGTGTTGATGTGTTCTATAATGTTGTGTATTTCTTTGATTTTGCTGTACCTAGTAGAAGAACAACTATTGTGAAGACAACGAGATACACAGTGTTGCCTGTTACTGTTGTCCTGGTGACCTGCTGTGATCTTCTGTGCCAATTTCACTATATTGTCTCAATTGGCTTTATTCCATCCTGGTTTTTCTGTTTGCAGCTTCACTGTGTGTTCACTTTGTTTGCCTTATTTTGTAACATGAACAGCTATTTCGGGGAGTATGTGGTTTGTCAACTAGTGATTTATGGTTTTTTTTTTTGAGGTTTTGTATTGTTTCTACCCTTTTTTCTGTATTGCTTTTTTTCTCTAATTAAAAAAAAAAAGATTAATGGTTCCCGTAAAATTGATCAATTCAGGGACACATGGAGAAGAGAGTCAGGTAGCAAGCAGGCATGCTTAAAGAGCTGTGCCTTCCTGCAGAGGGTTGGGATGGTGACTCCTGGCAATCTCAAGGTGATCCATATCTATTTAGAACATCACTCCCTGATGTTTATGCTTAGGGTGTGTTGGCATGTGTTTTGTCTTTTGTCTTGCGATCTGGCCCACAGCAAGAGGTGTCTGTCTCCTTCCTCCAAGGCAACAAGGTATCTGGTTTTCTGCACTAGCTCCTTTGAGGGCCCAGCCCTGTCTGACTTCCTGTAATGTTTCTAACTAACTCAGCTTCCTGTGACAAAAAGACATGCAACCCAATCAACAAAAAGGCAAATGAATTGAACAGACAACTCTCAGAAGCTGTACAAATGGCCAATAATTATATATATTTTAAATCCCCAGTATCTTTAACCATCAGGGAAATGCAAATCATAACCACACTGTGGTTCCACCTCCTCTCAGAATCTGTTCTAAGTGAGGAGAATATTCTGAGGGGGAATTCACAGAATAGTGTCTTTTACAGTAATAACTTTTTAAAATGTAAGCCCTTGCCTCACATTCTGATCTCGTTTTGTGTATCTCCAGAGGGATCAAAGTCAGAGAGCTGTAGAGACACCAGGGTACCTACACCCAGCGCAGCACAAGTCACGATAGCCAAATTACAGAACCAACCTAGAAGCCCACAACGATAAATGGATGAGACAGCACAGTGTGTCCTTACATGATGGAGCATTATCGGACACAATGCAAAATGAAACCATGTCATTTGCAGGGAAACGGGTGGAAGGGGAGATCATCACGTTAGGCAACGCTAGCCAGACCTGGAATGACAAGGGTGGCACTTTGGTTTCCTCCCCTATGTGGGATCCAGACAGGGGAAAAAGACAGAATGGCCCTAGGAAAGGGGAGGAAGGAGGAAGAGGCAGGGAAGTGTAATGGGGCGGGTGGGTCAAAGCACGTTATATCATTTTCCTCAACAGTATGCACTGATAATTACGATGAAAATTAAGTGAAAACTAAAGAGCCCGAGGCCACGGATCTAGGGAGGTGGCAGAGCTGGGGTAGAAGAAGCCGCTGGAGCCCAAAGTCAGCCCTCTTAAGCTCTGCCTGCTCCTCCCGCCCTCCTTCACTTCCTCGCATTCATGTTTCCCTTCCTCTCAGGTTCACCGCCAGCCTCCCCATCCTTGGGCAGCCGGCTCGCACTGGGGTACCGGTGCCACCTCGTGGCAAAATGGGGAAACTGCAGGCATTGACGCGCCATCCATAGAGCGCATTATCTTGAGAGACAGGAGGTCTCAAACAAATATTTTTTTCTTTTCTTTAAACAGAGCGACATTAATTCACATCTGCAAAAATAAATGCATAGCTGGACGTGGTGGCTCACGCTTGTAATCTCAGAACTCGGCAGGCTGAGGCTGAAGGATCGCTGTGAGCTCAAGGCCAACCTGAATTACAGAGTCTGTGAATGAATGAATGAATGAATGTCCTTAAGCTCAGCTGATTAATATGGCAGGAACAAGAGGCTTGTGTGTTTTGGAACACAGGTTGTTTTCATCTTGTGCCAGTAGATTCTAAATTGGACTACCGTGGACAGCATTATTGCTGTTACTGAGGCACAGCCTATGTTAAATGGGACATGCTGGGTCAAGCATTTGGAGATGCTTTTGAGGCGCGGGGGCAGCGTTCACCTGGAGATCTCCAGGAAGCCCAGATTACCAAGTCCCCGGCCTTCACTAGCTACTGTCTTTGCCTCAGAGGAAATTCCCACTGCTCCAGTGTGCTGCCGAGGCACCTTGGAGAACTGTAATAAACAGGGCTGCAGACTTCTGCTTTGAAGCAAACATTCACCAATCACTGCAGACCATGACAAGCTGGTTGGTACAAACTGCAGTTTTCCAGGAAACGAGAGGAGAGGCCAGAGGAAGAGCGGCTGTTTGAGCATCCTCATGTGTCTCCATGCTGTCTTGAGTTGGTGTCTTGTGTTCAGTGTGTCAGTGACGTGAAAGGCATCTTTCAGTTTGTATCAAAAAAAAAACAAAAAAGCTGGGTGAGACTGGCACACACCTGTATTCACAGATGCCTGGGCAGCGGAGGCAGGAGGATGGGGAGTTTGAGGCCAGCCTGAGCATTTTAGAGAGACCCTGTTTTGAAATACAGAGTCAGAAGATCTGGTGGCACAGCACTTATTTAGTCTGCCCAAGGTCCTGGGTTCAATCCTCAGTACCATGAGGAGAAACAAATAAATAAAAAAACAACTAGAAAAAAAAGAGGAAAACAAAAACTTGTTGAACTTTGGGAAGAAAGAAAAGACAACGAGAAGGCTGTAGAAAATGACCAGAGCCCAAGGATATCACTAACATATCTGATGGGTTTAAATCCTTTACAAAAAAATGACTATACGGTACAGTGTCTGTGCCAAAATTCATGGATGGCTTTAAAAACTTCAGTGGGTTGTCCATGCTTCTTTTTTTGGTTTTTACTTGGTGTGGTGCTGGATATAGAACCCAGGGCCTCATACATGCTAGGCAAAAGTTCTCTACCATTGAGCTATATGCCCAGACTTTTATTTTTTTCTGGAACACTATTTCTATATTTCTAAATCTATATTTCTATAGATTTACTGGGGCAGTAGGAGAGGGGATTTTCATATAAAACGTATTAGTGAGCCAGGTATGGGAGTGCCTGCCTATGATCCTAGCACTCAGGAGGCTGAGTCAAGAGGATTTCTGTGAGTTCAAGCCCAGCCTGGGCTACATAAGTAAGTTCAAGGCCAGCCTGCACTATGTAATAAGACCCGGCCTCAATAACCCTCACACACCACAAAAAAAAGTGTTAATGATTTGGGTTTCATTATTCTATTAAGAATTTTTCATGTTGAACCCATTATATTAAAAATTCCCTTTTGTTTAATAAAGTATAGGAACAGTACTGACCTGGTAATACTTGTTATACTTGTTATTAATGCTAATAAAATGTAGTGTTAGCTCACATCCTAAAAGTAGAACCGAACTGAAGTCTTAGTTACCATGCCAACATATCTTCCCATAAAACAGAATATACAGAAATGAGTAACGTTAGACAAATAATACCTGCAAAGGTTATGTAGTGATCCATCACTTAACTGTGTACATAAACCAAGGTTTCTAGATATCCAGATATGGCATATCTGGATATATTTATTCTTACATTTTATTTTTGAAAAATACATGTACTCCAGCAAACTCACCACCAGTGCCGCTCACCCTCCAGATATCTAGGATTGCAGATAAAAACAGCGTTATTTAACGAACCTTAAATTGCTTTCCTCCCAGATTCTCCACAGCGCAAAACCAGTTTTCTGCCTACAATGTTCCTGAGATTTGTGGACAAAGAACTAGCGTTCAAGACAGAGATTGGTCCAAATGTCACTTTAAAAATTTTTCCTAGTGACTTAAGGTCTTCCAAAGCCAAAAAGTAAAATATACAACTACATTAAAGCTATTTAAAGCAAAAATAGAACTCTTAGAACATTAGTACTTAAAAATAGCTATTTACGACCTTTGTTGCTTTGGGCACCTCTTGGGCGCCATGTCTTGTTCTCCGTGGTGGCCCTCAGCCAAGCCCTGGAGCCAGCCGATGGTGGACTGAGAGTGACACACACTGGTAATGAGGACTGGGCTGACACACGGTGAGTTCCACCCTGGCCCCCACAGACCTCCCCATCCTCTGGAAAAACTATGCAGATGCCCTCAGAAGAGTCCAGGCCAGTGTGGATCTGTTTTGAGTGCTACAGATTTCTCACTGTGGGGTTGGTCTTTCTGATTTGGGTGCTCTAGGAGCTTCGTGAATTTCAGGGGTCCACTGTACCAGCAAATGGAATGCAGGAAATCATCAAGAAGGCCATACGCCAGGACCAAACATCCCATCTCGAGAAGCTCGGCACTGATGGCATCACCTACTGGCTCTTAGGTCCCGTCCTGCCTCTAAATTTGTTTCCAGCTTCATGGAGTCTCCATGCCTCTGGGACTGTCTCCCGCTCACCAGTTTGACATGCCTTCTGTACTGGCCTCACCCCCAGGAGATGGGGAGATCTTTTGGCCTCCATCAGCCCCCAGGCCTCCACCTACCAACTGAGGGATCCTGCCCAGGCCAGCTGCACCCTGGGAAGCTACCCAGAGGCTGTCCTTGTGGCCAAGAACAACCTGGGCAAACCCAAGACCCATGTGGAGATCTGTTTCAGGCACAGCTACTGGGTCCGGAATTCAAAGCAGGGGTCCTGGAGATATCCAAGCTCTGGAGATTGGCGCGTACCTTTTGTACCACTGCTTTGGCCTTGGGGGCGCCCAGGTGCGAGTGCAGGTGATTCACTCTAGTGAGGGAGGCAGTTGGGGTTCTGGGGAGGATCTGGAGAGAGAAGGGGGCACTGTTGATTTGGGGGGACATTTCCAGGGAATAGAAGAGCCTGGAGAGAATGATCTGCAATGTCGACCCTCATCAACCAGCACTACAAGAGTTACCTGCCAGTACAGGGATGTGGTCCTGGTGAGCGCTGGTTCCGTGCTCAGCCTCCTACCTTGCCCTACATCTCTTCAGTCTGTCACTGGGAGTTACCTGAAGTCACCACGCAACATGATGAGGACCTACTGGCATGGAAGAAAGCCTAGAATAAGTGTCTGGACCCCAAGCCCTTCTAAAGCTTGACTCAGGGACCCAGTGGCCTCCCACCACTTACACCATTCATTGCTCCTGCTGTCCTCCAGTACGGGCTGGTTGAGCACCTATTATGTGACAGATATTGCTAGAAACACAGCGCAGTAACCTGGTCAGGGTCTACGTCCAGAGAAGGTTACAGTTGACCTTAGGTTTAAAAGAGCTTCTCAGGGGAAGATTCAAGACAGAGCAAACTACCTCAGGGCAAAAGTAGCTTGAGCATTTAATTTATTTATCTAGATTTTTGCCTTCACTTTAATTTTAATAATGCATTTTTATTTTGTTAGATATTCAATAATTTAAGTGGACTTCTAACTATTTTCAGTAAAGTTTTCGTGAATAACTAGGTCTGCCATAGTACCAGGAAAAAATCTATTCTATTTTCTTTTTCCTTTCTTTCTTTTATTAAACACAGGCTCTCACTATGTAGTTCAGGCTGGCTTTAAATTCATTATGTAGCCCAGGCTGGTCTAGAACTCCCCATGATCCTCCTGCCTCAGCCTCCTGAATGCTAGAATTACAAGCTTGCCATGCCTGGCCGTTAGTTTCTGATCATCTCTTTAACATATCTCTGATCATATCTTTTGTTTCTTCAATTTCTTATAGAGCTTCTTTCCTTGTTCTAGTGTCATGATTCAGAACACTTAGCCCATCTATTTCAATCTCCCTTTAATAGAATAAAAGTGATCAAGGCTATAATTGTCCCTCTGAGTACAGCTTTAGCTGAATTCTCCAAATTTTTATGTATGGGAGCTTTATTTTTATTCTGTTTTACACATAATTTCCACAGTAATTATTTTTAAAGTTTTTGAAATTTAAAAGTAGGTATTTCTTTCTTGCTTTTTCCTAATTTATTTGTATTTTGACTGGGCATAAAGCTTTTCTGATACTGATTCTTTGAAATTTGCTTAGAATTCATTTTTGACTTGCTGGGCATGGTGGTGCATGCCCACGATCCCAGCACACTGAGGGACTGAAGTTGGAGGGTCCAAAGTTCAAATCAGCCTGGAAAACTTAGCGATTTAGCAAAAGCCTGTCTTAAAATTAGAACTAAGGGGCTGGGGATTTAGCTCAGTGGCTTAAGCGCCTGCCTGGCAAGCGTGAGGTCATGAGTTCGATCCCTGGTACCAAAAAAAAAAAAAAAATTAGAACTAAGATTTGTTTTTGAACCAATAAATGACACTGCTTTTTCTCTGAAGCCCACATTTGCTTGAAAATAATTTATATTCTATATTTCTTCAGAAAGGAATTCTAAACCTATTTGACATAGTTTATTAATTTTTAAAATTCCAACATGTATGACTTCACTAACTTTTTATGTCTTCTTAATCTATTAATTTCAGATATAAATATACTGTATTATTTGTAGGTTTGACAATTTCCCTTTGTAATTCAACAATTTTCTCTTTATGCATCTCAAGCCTGTGTTGATAAACATTAACCTTTGTGTTTGCTTTATATAACTGATTATTATTCATTTTTCTTTTTGACTTGTTGAAAAATTCTAATTTTTATGATATAAATATTGCTATAATAGCTTAAATTTGTTTGGTATTGATATACCTTTCCCCTTCTCTTTATATTTTAGATGTTTTCTGTATGAAATAGTTTCAGACAAGCTTCTGAACCTGACTTTGTAGCATATGCTTAGGTATATGCTACAAAGTAGGTCATAGAAGGGACCAGATCAATGAACGTAACTAACTTGGTATAAAGGTAATAGGCATCCAAATCAACAGCATTACAGAGAAAGTATTATTACATAGTCAAAAAATAGAAAAGCACTTCATTATCTTGCAGCTTTATACTATACAGAAAGATCAACATCAAAGGGTTAAAAAACCTTAAAATACTCAAGATTAAAGCAGAAAATATCTTTGTGACTTGGGATTGAGAAATACTGTCTTAGTGCTATAAAGGAAAATATTAGTAAATTGGGCTATATGTAAACAAAATGTCTTCACTACAAAAAGCCCCATAAACATAATTTAAGTCAGGTCCTCATAGATTTTGAGAAGATATCCATAACTTATATAATTGATACGAGGCTAGTGTTCTGAGTAAATAAAGAAATCCTACAAAACGATAAAAAATTATATAGAGCAGTTCCTGGGTGTACTGGTGCATGCCTATGGTCTCAGCACTCCAATTGGCTGAGGTGGAAGGATCACAAATTCAAGACCAGTCCCAGCAACTTAGCAATTTACCAAGACCCTGCCTAGAAGTGGGCAATGCCTGGAGTAATGGTGCATGCCTGTAGACTTTCGGCAGCTCGAAGGAGAGAGACCCTGGCACATTGGGACCTGCACCGTGCGGTTGACTTGGGGTGTCAGGAGAACAAGGAACTCCTCCCCTCTCTGGGGGCAGCTGAGAGTGTGGCAGACTTTCGGC
>PVJX010032227.1:0-20595 GCA_004027295.1 Dolichotis patagonum | reverse complement strand
AGATCTTTTTTACTTTTATCTTTTACTAGTACATGTTTGCATTAAATAATAATTACAATTTGTTGTGTGGTATTGATACATATTCATAATACATCTTGATTCTTTTTTGTTCCCACCCCTTGCCTTTCTTGAACTCATTTCCTTTTGCAAAAGTTCTATCTCTCTGTTTTCTTTTATCTATCTTTTATTTTGCACTTTAATTTATTTGTATTTTGGGTCTCTCATGTAAGAGAAACCACATTATATTTAACTTACTCTTTCAAATTTCACCTTTTGCTCCTCTAAAACCATCCTCTTGCTCCTCTAAAACCACCAAAAGAACCAGCTTGAGTTACGTGCTTCAGAGGTGAAAGATAATATGGAATATAGATCCCCCCAACAGCAAGCCCCACTCTCTCTTATCCCCTGTTAACAGTGGTGAGAGCAGCCGGAGAACTGAGGAGCTGAGCTAGAGAACTGACACACAAAATCATGAACAGTGAAATCACTATTGCGTGAGTTTGGGCGAGTTCACTACACAGTAAAAATTATTTAAATAGGTTTCTTGTACAATTTCCAAAACTCTGTATTCACATTTGTTAAATGGAATAATAATGTCATTAACTTTATTTGATTGCTGGTGGGACTAAATAAACAGAATTGCAAATTACTTAGAATAGTCTGAAAAGAGCTCAATAAATTCTAATTATTTCTATTAAAATTATAGGAATTAGTAACACTTAGCAAGAAGTGATAGAGTTTGGCTTCTACCACGCAGTAGACACAGAATTCTTCCCGATTTTCTCCAAAAGGCTTCGTTTCTGTACAGAAACAGAAACTCCTTGGACTGAGGATGTAGCTCAGAATTTGCAAGGCCCTGTGTTCCATCCCCAGCATCAACTAAACAAACACACACAAAAAATTAAAGGACAAAAATGTTTTTTTTCTAGAATACCAGAACATATTCATTTCACCACTACTCACTCATGAGTCACACTTGGAACTGCACTTTAATTTTATGTTAATTAAAGCAAGAAAATATTAAGTTTCTCCTTTTCAACCAGATCTTAGAAATCTATTATTATAGTTTGGACCTTGAATGTCCCCCCAAAGGCCACGTGTTGAAGGTTTATGCTTAGTGTATGAAACTAAGGGAAAGTGAAGGAATCTTTAGGAGGCAGGGCCTAGAAGATGGATGTTAGGCTACTAGGGTTGTATCCTTACAGGGACTGGGATGTTGGATTTTCTATCTTTTTGTTTCATAGCCATTATGAGATGAGAAGCCTCACCACAGGGTCAAAAGTAGTGTGGCCAACTGACAATGGAATCAAATTACTACAGACATACGTGAAAATAAATCTTTCATCCTTTTAAATAGATTATCTCATGTATATCTTACAGCAATGAGAAACTAACACTATTTGCCAGTCCAATTACTTAAATACAAGGATGACCAAAAGTTGTATATTATTTCATCAATTTTTCCAAGATAATACAAAAGTAAATGTAAAATATGATATAAAAAGAAATATATAGTTGGCACTTTTATCAAATTTATTCAATAGAAGAATCGACTGAAATGACAGCTGCCCAAGTGACCCTTGGGACAGTCAGTACATAAATTAATACACTGCCCAACTGATGCAGAGGGTAAACTGTTAAGTGGTTAATGAAGGAAACTGAAAAAGAAATTAACATATTTCAAGAACTCATTTGAGCCTCTGATAAAGTTGCAATATTTATATTCCTAAAAATCAAATGCACAGCATATTCTAGAGGATTCAGAGGAACAGGACATGGTCATTGTAGTAAAAAATTTTAGAGTTAGGAGGAATAACATTTGATGTTCTATTGCACAATAGGGTGACTATACTTGGCAAAATATTGCATATTTCAAGATAAGTAGAATGCTACTTTGATTTCATTTTCATACAGTGTATACATGTACAGAACATTACACTGTACCTTATAAATATGCATAAGTATTATATATCAATTGAAAACAAAATAAAACTTCAAAAATAATTATAATATATACATTTTTTTTCTGAGCATAGTTTTAGCTGCATCACTCCAATCTGGATAGCTTTATTTTCACTGTCATATGGTTTTAAATTTCTCCTAATTTCCCTATGATTTCTAAAATTTTGTTCTATAGATTATCGTAAGGTTGGTATCTTGGCCTTGGGCTTCCTCGCATCTTGAACTATATGAAAACAAATTTCTGTTGCTTAAGGAGAAAGAAGAGATAGGGAGAGAGATAGAAACACAAGACACAAAAAGAGACAGAGACAGAAGAAAAAGGAAGGGAGGAGAGTAGAGGGGATAGGGAGAGGGAAGAGGAGAGAAAGAAGGAGAAACAAAAGGACAAGGAGGCTATGAGGAGAGGGAGGAAGAAGAGGATAAAGAAGGAAGGGAGGGAGAGATAGAGAAAAACTTTCAGGAGTATCAACAAAATCACACATTACACAAGTGAGTCTGGTCTAAGGAGCCAGGTTTATATTACGCATTCTTGTTCCGCTAGATAAATTTAATTAGACCACATTGAACATGGCCCAGTGTAGCCAAGCACAGAAGGTAAGAGAGAAGACTGGCCTTCAGAAAAAAAGAAAAGTGACTCAGATTTATGACGGAAGCAATACCATGAAACAGAGTTACTTCAGAGTGATGGAGAAAGGACCTATATTAGTTCTGGTTCCAACATAAGACACTTGCTTCTCATGTCTTTGAATTTTCTTTCAAATTCCTTGAAATAGATTTTCTGTTCTTGTCAATTTTCTGGTTGTTGCCCTTCATTTATCAATGAATTCGGCCTCTGATTCTCTATCTTGGTCCATCGCTGCTTACCACTTTTGAAAACATGAATGCCAATATAGAAGATCCATATAACACACATCTCGGACTGTTTCTGACCTCTGTGTCTTCAATGACGTCTTACTTTACTCAAGGTCAACCACTATCACCAATAACTGCACCACATGTGAAATCTGTTTTAAACATCCCACATTCTACCAACTTCTCTTATTTCACTTTATTTAGCTTAGTTCTCAATTTCCTACAATTTTCTGAAACCATTTAGATCTATTCCTTCAAATTGTTTTACATTTTGTATCACTTAATTCTTCTTTCCCATTGGAACAACAATAAATTTTATAGTTCAGGACCATAATTCCCTTCTCTTTTTTTCTTCATAATTCCGTTCTTGCAAAGACCTTTATTTCATGTTCCCATTTTGTTATGTTTGGCAAAACCCTAGTCCTAAGTAAATCCAGCTTTTTTTAAACTTATGTCTATGTATTACTATCTCACACTTATTGGAAAATAAACAAACACATGGACTTGACTAATACTAGATTTGTAGATAAAATATACAAATGGGCACTCACTATTGAAACACTTTACTTTCCAAACTCCAGCATGATTGTTTCACATACTCTTTTTCTACAATTTTCCAAAACAACCAACTCCTACTACTTTTATCTGGAATCTCCTCAAGGAGAGTTAGGTGATTTTTATTCAGAACCATTGCCTCTTATACCATCTACATTTTGTTGCCTCTGTTATTTCTATCTCCAGACAGGATCTCTCTGTGAATCTCAAAAATTATATGTCCAACTGTCTTCAGAATATCTCCACTTGGATATTTAATACACAAAACATAATTAATATGACCAAATATTATTGATTTTATCCCCAGTTAAATTTGCATGTTCTGTACCCTCCAGAACCTTCCATGTACAGATAAAAACATAATTATTTACCCAAGTTTCATGGTCCATTTTTTAATATTTTTCCCCTGTACAGTGTATCTAAAACATGGGTGAACATGTGTGCCTAAACACTTTTACTCCTCATAGAACCCAAATCTGCTAACCCAGTCCTGGTGATAGCACTACTATGAAGAGTTTCCTCCTGTCTCTGTTGCCAGTGACCTATACAATCTTTTGCCAATAAGGCAGAGATAGAATAATTTAATTACTATAAGCATTGAACTAATTATTATTACAGTGAGGTGAGAGATTTTTCAAGTGAGAAATTATTAAAAGTTATGATTTCAAAGAAGGGTTAGACTCTTCCATCATTTATTCAAAACTCACTTTTCTGTATAATAGTGCCATAACTCACTTTGGCTTCTCTCTGAAAGACAACACAGGACACACAGTACGATGGTTTAGATCTAGAATGTTCCCCAAAAGTCTCATGTGTTCAGGGGTGAGGCTTTTAGAAGCTTCATGGATCATGGTGATGGTGTATACTCCATGGTGAACTCATCTACCAGTAAGTTGAGAAACTAAGCATGCTGTTGGGAGGTGAGGCCTGGTTAGAGAGGTGGGTCACCGGGAGACATGACCTGGAAGGGTGTATATCTCTCTCTGGCTCCTCTCTTCTCTCTTCTTCCTTGCTTCCATGATGTGAGCAGCTCTCCTATGTTCAGGCCCTTCTACTATGCCATTTCTGCCTTGAGGCCAACCACTTGTGGACTAAACTAGGAGCCAGAATAAATCTCTGCTCTCTTAAATTGTAGGTGCTGGTATACATGTCCCAGAAATGAGAAAGTAACTAAGACACACTATCACTAAAATTATCAAAATTTGGCAAGCCTTACAGATCTGTTTTCTTTTTGCCTAGCAGTCCTCAGTGTTACATATTATATCTAAAAGAAGAAACACTGAAGTTTTCAATCTTAATTTTTTTTCTTAGTTGGTGTGATGAGATTCTAGCTCAGTCAACAGAGGTCAGAACTATTTATTCATAGATTCATTTCTTCCCAAATCCAACCAGTGGATGAGTCAACCCTAGAATGTGATCAGTTCCAGTCATTAAGAATACAGTCCGTCTGTCTGAGGCAATGGTCTCAGGAAATGTGCTGCCATTCTTTGTTTGCTTGTGAGCCACACTGAAAATTCCTTGAGAAGCAAGGCTTCCTAAAAAATCTTTTCAGAGCTCCTTTAACTTCCTGGTTCCTGAGACTGTAGATTAGTGGATTTAGCATGGGCATGACTACTGTGTAAAAGACGCAACCTCATGATCCTGGTGTAAGTCATAGCTTGAGGATGGCCGGAAGTACATGCGAATCACAGAGCCATACAGAAGAACCACAACTAGAATGTGGGAGCTGCAGGTGGACAGAGCTTTGCGCAGGGCAGCAACTGAGTGCATGTGGGCTATAGCAATACCAATGCGGACATAGGAAGCCAAAATGAAGAAGAAGGGACTGACCACCACAGCTACACCCTCAGTGAATATTAGCATTTCATTGACCACTGACTGGTTGAATACAAGAGCTGCAGCAGAGGAGTAATGTCACAGAAAAAGTGGGTGACCAAGTTGCCACAGAAGGTTAAGTGACTAACCAACCAACCAATCATGCAGCAGTTATAGGAAATGGTTCGATTCTCAGACAGTGTGTGCACCAGCATCTGCGGCAACAGACAGTGTGGGCACCAGCATCTGTGGCACAGTGATGGTTGTCAGAAATATGCCACTGAAGGAAATCTGGCTGAGAAGGAAATATATGGGAGTCTGGAGTTTGGAGTCTGATTGGGCAACAATTACTAGTAGGACATTGCCTGTGACTGCAACCAGGAACATGGCAAGGACAATTCCAAAAATAACTGGCTGCATCTCTGGCCAGCTGGACAAACCCAATAAAACAAATTCCATCACTTCTGTCCCATTTTTAGGGGCCATAAGACATAGCCTACATCACCTGCAAGGAAGGAGGATAAGAGTTGAAATGAGAAGACAGAGATGTCAAGGCTCAACCATATCTTGGAATCCTGCATGTAAGATGATCTGGTCCTAATTTTGTACATAAAAAATTTAGTAGTGTTCTTTTGGCAGGGATGTTCTTGTTCTGTTAATTCAACTAAATTAACCTGAGATGCAAGAAACGGTTAATATAATCACTTCCCTTATTGGCAATTAAAGTTCAAAGAATACAATCTTCCAGCAAATAAGATTCTCAAATCTTCTCAGCTCAGGTTTTCCCTGTAAACAGACAAAAAGGCATAACAAAAAGATAACTTTTCATGCTGCTGTAAAAAGAAACATGTTTCAATGAAATACTGTATTCCCATATGAATGTGACAAGACAATTTTAAAACAGTAGAGCATTATGTATAAGGCGAATATAGAATATAAAGAAGATATTCCTCACCCTCAGCTTATCTACCTCTGTGTTTACTTTTAGCTCTTCAGTGGTTTATGCTTCTCTGCCTCTAAATATTCCAAATCACTTATCACTTAGAAACAGTAATCTTGAAAAACATTATTACCTAGGTTTCCCCCCACTTTCCCCTGCCACATTGAAGTCCTCTGCCCCTGCCTCAGTATCAGTCTCTTCTTGTAACAGCTTCCCGTTTCTCAAATTTCACCTTAGGCTTAACATCCACAAGTAACATATTCAGAAACAATCTGTCAGGTAGAATAAAATATCAAATGCTATTTCCTCAAGCAGTCAATATTTCCAGATGCAGAAAAGTAACTAGAAAAATATATTAAGCAAATAAAATTTTCAACAAATTTACAGATATACAGGATCTCTGTACTTTAGGATCATTTTTACATCTTTAAGATGTAAATTCATGCAGGCATCTACACCCATGTTTGTTCCATGGACCTGTGTTCCATCCTTCAATTCAGTTGTTACAGTTCCAGGACACAAATTCATGAAAATTGTTTTAACCTAGTGAGACCATCATCCTGTTGGTCCTCAGAATCCAACAACCTAGGGCCAGCAGAGTAGACTTACAAATGATCTCCAGATGTAAGGTGCATGATGACCCCTGCCAACAGCAGTAAAAAACTCTGAGACTCTTTCTAATTGGATTATTAAACCTTTTTTATTAATCTCATTTTTTCTCATGTCTTCTATCTCTTTGTCTCTCTAGCCCTAAATTATAATCTCAGTAAATCAGAACTGATATTTCTTTTGTCCTTACAATCATATGTTTACTGCCTTCCACTCTTTTTTTTTGTTTGTTTGTTCCCTTAGCATAGTATCTTATTCTTGTGCATGTACTTTTCTGAGAATAGACATCTTTACATTATCTTTTGTAAGTTGAATTGTTGAAATTTCTTCTGAAGTCAGTTAAGAGGGGTTTTTTTTATATGTTACTGGTTTGCAATTCTGAGTGCTTTGGAGTTGCTTGTTCTAGATAGCAAGGATCAATTTCTTATTTTATTTTCATATCAGAGTCCCCGATATTGTCCTCTAGCAACACGAAATCTTTCTACTTAGTTATATGAGAAGCTTACCTTTATGCTACTTGTCCAAAAAATTAATTCTTTCCCCTGAGATGCAATAGCCAATTTTATGTTCCTCTTTGTCTTTGTAGAGAATTTTCAGATTTTCATTGAGGTAAAACGCTAGGCTATCATGATCTGAGTGTTAAGGTGAGGGAAGAGAGAAGACTATGTTTATTTTAGGTAACACCCCTACACTCTGCATTCTTTCCACATTCTCCCTTCTCACCCTCCTCCTAAACTGGATCCCTCTGGGCCTTGGGTCCTTGCTAGGAAGATCAACACTCTCTTCCACTGCAATCCTTTCCTGATTGTCTAGATTTTTATCTGATGGCTATTACCTTCTATTTCTTAGAAATTCACCAAAATCACAAATGCTAATTATTCTCCTTCATTTCCATTAACTATTCAGAGTTTTCTGTTACTGTTTTGCTGAGATCTCTAAAGTTGGAAGAACAAAAACAAATGATAAATCTGATACCTTTGCAGGAAACTAAAGAGTTAAGACATGGCTCTGGTTTCCTAAAATATCTGTCTACATGTAGGAAACTGGTCACAAAAAAGGTAACACAAGTCCACTAGAAAGGGACATTTCTCCTTCATAGTATTGAAGACATTAAAATTGGTTATCTTTGGAACTTGATTAGATAACAAATGAAACATTAGGTTAGGGTTTTATTTTGTTTTATTTCTTGTTTGCGTTTTGTCTTTGCAGCACTAGGAATCAAGCCCAAAAATGTATCTTTCCATGTTATAATTGACAATTCCTTCATCTTATTTTGCTTCCTTTGACTATAATATTTTTATGTCAACTTATACACTTTGTTCTTCTTGGTACGAATATCACACTGTTTTCTTAAAAAAAAGGAGAATGATTTAATATTCTCTATTCCTTTTCCCTTTACTATTACAACAGGATATAAATTTAGCCTCACCTTTTCTTTTAACTGATATAATACACCCAAGTTAGAAACTCTGCAGAACGGGACTCT
Organism: Dolichotis patagonum; assembly: GCA_004027295.1. Classification (NCBI taxonomy): domain Eukaryota; kingdom Metazoa; phylum Chordata; class Mammalia; order Rodentia; family Caviidae; genus Dolichotis; species Dolichotis patagonum. The sequence continues at coordinate 12,376 of PVJX010032227.1, read as the reverse complement.
CTCTTGTCCAAAAAGTATCCCCTTGTGTCATTTTCCATAAAACCTTTCCTATAACATAGCTTATCACAATGAATCTGGCTGACTTACCTACACTCACTCCAGGAATCTGCTAACCCCAGGAGGCTCCCATGGTATTCAGGAGAAACCCTAATTACAATGGGCCAAGGCCTTCCACTTTCCTGTGTCTTATGAGACTGTGACTCAGGAGTCTGCTCATTCTTCTTCCTTATACCTAGGTTCACCAAGCCAAAGACCATAAAACTTCTGAAAACAACTGGGCCTACAGGGAAGGTGTACCCAAGGGGAACATCACAGCCTTGTATGTTAGCAGATATCCAAGAAAAACTCAAGGGGAAACTGATTCTTATTTCATTACCTCAAGAAGGTAGCTTTCCTAACCCATTATTTCTGTAATTATTGAGCACTTATTTTTAACCCAAACATTTTCACTCAACTGAATTAGGTGCAAGGTATGAAGATTTGAGAGACAGGAAAAAGATAATCTGATTGTTATTGTTATAAGCAGCTGAGTTAGTTAGAAATATTATAGGCAGTCAGAAAGGGCTAGGCCCCCAAGGGAGGTGGCACAGAGTACCAAATGTCTTGCAACCTTAGAGGAGACAGACACCTTCCACTGTGGGCCAGATCCCAAAACAAAAGGCAAAACAATTGCAACCACATCTTAAGTATAATCATCAGGGATTGATATTCTAAATAGAAATGGATCACCTTGATGAAGCCAGGAGCCACCATCCCAACACCCTACAAGAAGAGTCGCTGCTCCATAGAATGCTCACTTACTACATGACTCACTTCCCCATTTGTCCCTGATTTGGTCAGTTTTACCTAAACAATCTTACTGGTTGACCATAGTTCTGTCCCACCTCATGCCCATCTGCCTTGCGAGTTCCCAATTTTCTCCATCTTGAACCCATCTAACCTTATGGTTTTATACTATAAGAGTCCCTAAAAAAGTCTTTGGCAACCCACTCGAGACTCCTTCTGTCTCTCTCTCAGACAAAATCTTTCTTTCTCTCAATAAAATATGTTCTACTCTTAACCTCTGTTGTTCCTAAAATTCATTCTTCAATTTGAGAGAACAGGAACTCATACTGGACATAAAGTAGTAGGTCTGGAGTTTCATTCCCCTACATCACTATTGTGTCTCCATCCTGCTCACCAATGATTTGCTGATTTCCTCCCATCACCCAGTTCCTTTCTTTGCTGGGTTAAATAAATCTACCTACTTTGCTTACCAGTTTCAGAAATATCATCTTCAGAATGTTCAATTTAAGCAAATGTTTAAAAAATAAAAGAAACAGCCAGATGTAAAGTCCCATATTGAAAAATATGAGGCTGCACATAAATGAGGAGATGCTTGCTCTCATTTTTAAATGTAGCAATAATGGTATATGGTGTATTGATATGAAATATATTTCTTGGAAATGACAAATCTGGTGCAGGTCAGTATGTTTCCACCATTAATCTACATGAAAGAAATTCAGTCAATATCTTTAAAGAAGTAGTTCATAAGTATGATCAAATTCCAGTGGAAATAAAGAGATTAAATACATATTATTAAAAAATATATGGCAGTTATTGAAAGCCATGGAATTATGTTTGTTATTTTTGTTTTTAGAGACTCTATTCAAATTTTTAACCTATGTACTTTAAGGAAAAGACTGTTCCCCAGTAAACACAGGCTGATAACACTGTCAAATAACTTTTCATCTCCAGAATTGAATCAGATTGGACCAGTAATGTTAGCCCAAAGACAAGCCCATGGTTATTGTAAACTGGAAAAGCAGCATGATATTTTAATTTAAAAGTGACTCCTTTCACATGACAGGCTAGTGTTGGGGAAGAAATATAGTACACACCCACATATTTGAGAGTGTTTAATCAGAAAGCATTTTAGAAAGGGGTTCATTGTTTAAGACTGAACTGTAGAAAAATTATAGAACAGCTCACTTTAGGGTTTCTGGGGCCACCCTACCACAGTGACTGGGTGAGAGATAGCCACAAGGGACAGTTACAGAGGGCACAGATTAGACATAGACCTCCTGAAAAGTTGACATTCAGGTTGGGAATGAAAAGAGGGCGAAGTAAGGAACCCACTCTCTGAGTTGAGAAGCCAGGTTTCTGTGGCTGGTGGGTCTGAGGGTGGTGGGTCTGAGGATGGTGGGTCTGAAAGGCTTCATTCATTAAGTCTCACAAACTCTTTGACCTTCTGATCTTACTGTTTACATTCAACAAATAGTTCAGTGTATGAGTATGACTTGGTTCAGAAAGTTGCCACACATTTGGGTGTATAAACAGAAGAGCTTCTGGAACAGGGAGGCAACTCACAACTCACAGTCCATAAAGCTTTGTAGAGAAAACCATGATTTAGGTATGCAGAGGGACAAAAACACATTCTAGGGGGTCAGTGCGTTTCGCAGTCTTTGCTGTGCTAATTGTCCTTCAGCTGCCTTTCAAAAAAATAACACCCTACCTCATCAAAATGTATATTTTTCACTTGTTTGTTTAAATTAAAAATAATAATTAAAAAGAGAAAATGTTAAGGAGGTCAAAGTCAATCGCTTGACTCATTTTGATGGCATGGTTAGTATATGGAGGTCAGGAAAGCTACCTGCAGCACACATGTTGGGATATTCATCTTCAGGGTTTAGCTTTCTTCCAAACAGTGTAAAATAACCACAATTCCAAGTATGAAGGGATATAGATAGATATCTCTTTCAAGAATTCCACAGGATAACACAGGCACCCAAGCTGTTCTTCATAGAGTAGCAGAACTTCTGTCAAACTGAAATAGTTCCCCTGTGTAATAGATTTCCCATCCTGTTTCAGTATTTTCATTGAGAGGTCAAGAATCAGTCTGAGAAACTCCCATGTGGATTCTTCCTCTGGAGACATGGCAATTGAAATAACAATCAAATCATTAATCTCATAATCAAACTCTCTCCTTTCTTTGGCATATCTTTTCAATACTGAAATACCATATTCTATTAGAATCTGATAACAGTCTCCTTTGAGAGTGTCTAAGATGTCACTATATGTTTTCCACATGTATTTCTTATATGTATCAATCACCATTTAGTCAGTGTCTACCACATTGACCATCTTTGGTTTCAGTTTGACTATTTCACATAATATGCCTCCATCTCTGCCTCCCAGAATCAGCATGCCTTTGCCAATGTAATCTTCTGTACCACTGCCCATGATGGCCTGGGTATATGAGAAATCACTCTCTGCCAAATTAACATCCCCAATAAGGATGAGAATATTTCCAAACTGCTTAGAATGTAGAATTTTAAAGTTTTGATAAGGTGAGTCTTCATCATATACTACTTCATCTATGTCATACTCAACAAGAGGCCCATCAGCTGTAGGTCAGTATCTGTCCACAACCCGACCTCAAACTATGACTGGCAAATACTTCACCAACCCAATACTGACCTGACTCAATTCTTTCATTCTCTCTTCTACTTTATTCAAAAGGTTATCAATTTCTTCTTTGCCCTAGGAGTCACAGTCATAACTCTGAATAACACCAATACATGTGGATAAATTCTCAAATTGGCAAAGCTGCCACTTTTGTTTATGTAGGTTGCTAGGGAGCCATGGTCCTGCCAAGTATGCACCAACTCCGCCATGCTCTCTGGTCCTGGAAAATGGACTGTAGACCTTTTAGAATGGTTTCACCATCAGCTTTGGGCCCAAGCATGAAGTTGCATGTGCTGTGCTGCTGCCATAGTGAAGCAAGGTCCTGTGCCATGCCACAGGGGAGGCAACCACAGGAGACTGGAAGCCAGTGTGTCAGGCTGTGGCCAGCAGGCTTAATTTGTATTTTTCTAATGGCCAGAAATGTTGAAAATCTTTTCATATGTTTATTGGCAATTCATATTTCCAAAAAATGCCTATTAATTTGTTTCCTATCTTTGATTGGGTCATTTATTTGGGGCCTGGTATAAATTTTTGGGTTCTCTGTATACTCCGGATATTAGTTCTCTGTCTGAGGAATAGCTGGCACATTTTTTTCCCATTCTGTAGGGTGTGTCTTCATTCTGTTGCTTGTTTCCTTTCCTGGGCAGCAGCTTTTTAATTTGATATAATCTTAGTTGTCATTCATGTTATTTCTTGTGCCACTGGAGTTCTGTTCATAAAGTCCTTGCCTGCACCTATGACTTTGAGAGTTTTGCCTATTTTATCTTTCAGGAGGTTAAGTGTTTCTTTTTAATATTTAGATGTTTGGATCATTTTGATGTTAATTTAGTATACGATCAGATATATAGGTCTAGCTTCCATCTTCTGCATGGGGGTATTCAGTTTCCCAGCCCCATTTGTTAAAGAGACTTTCTTTCCTCCAGGATATATTTTTGGCCCCTTTATCAAAGATCAGGTAGCTAAATGTGTCTGGCTTGTTTCTGTATTCTCCATTCTGTTCCATCAATCTGCATGTCAGTTTTTGTGTGAGTATCATTCTGATAAGATTCAAAATATAGATCAGTGATTTCAACTATAGCTACATATCAGAATCATTTGGGAGGAACATTTGTTAAATATTGATGATTAAGCCACCATGCCAATGAAATTCAATCCTTATAGTGTCAGAGCCTAGGCAAGCGGATTTTTAAAAAACTCTTCCATGTATTTCTGATGCATAGTAAAAACTGAAAAGCACTGATGTAGACAGGGTATGAGGATCCATATTGGCTTCCTGGAAACTTACGTATCACTGTTGATAGTAAAAATGAATGCTCTGTAAGATCATCACTGCAAACTGTGGGCCAGATTGGTAGCAGATTAGTAGCAGGAATATCTGGGATTTTATAAAGATCTAGAACTTGTGAAAATGAAACTATGATAAAGATTAGTTTCTTAGCTTGTTATTTTAAGGTGATAGTGATTTGAAAGATTTAGAAAGACACATGATATTTTTAGTAGAGAAACTCTGTAATAAAATGAAGCAAGAAAAGATATAGAATAAAGGACATAAATAGTGTGATGTTATCAGAGCCAAGTATATGGGTGAAGTAATTGTTCAAAAGCAACTAAATCAAAACTCATAGACAGATAATATAGGAATTGAGATGAGATCAATACAGTTTACCAATAGTTTGAGAAAAATGAAAGAATTGGGTGACAGAAGATGCTGCAGAGACCACATGCACGTGACCAGGGGAATATAGAGTTCGAATCTCACTGAGGAACCATCAGGCTTGAGGCAGTGCCTTGGAACGGGAATAGAGTTGTGCAGGAATAGAAATGGAGATCAGAAAACTCAGGAAAGAGAGGAAACAGAGATCTTCACTGGATCAGCAATGCTGAAGGTGCTGCAAGGACACTGTGTGATTCTCAAGGTGCCTATTAGCATTCTCGTACACTGGGAGCCACAGACATCCTGGAAATCCACAGCAAACAGTTCATTACAATGTGCTTGAATTAAGCTACATTTCAAATAGGATAAAGGGCTAAAACTGCATAAAAGTGAAAATTTCCATTTTAATCTATTAAGAGGTACCATAAGAGAAGACAACATTCCAGCAATCAAAAAGTTAGCAAAGCTATTTTTCTCCACTGCTGAAATAGTTCATTATTTTTCTTTCATGCAGCAAAGTAGTTTGCATTTACAAAAGGCGTATTGAAATTAATTTAAATATTTCAACTAAACCTCAAATGCATTAGAGTTAGATGATCACATTATGAGAGGTCAGTGGAAATTGAGGCCTAGATAGAGAATAGCAGAATCGTGATTATCATTTCACACTCATTGATGGACATATATTTCTTCACTAAGTGGGATAAGTAATAAATGTGCCAGCTTTATTTGTCTAAATTCTCTTCTATTTACCTTCTGATATGCACCAACACACTTGTATAAGAAAGCATAACACATTAAATGTGATTATGATTAGCTCCGATATCCATGTTTTTGTATATAGTTTTAAAATTCTATCCTTAGACTCAAGCAAAACTGCAAAATTAAAGCTACCCAAGCCTGCCGACTCATTTATAACCAACTGATAACTGAAAATAAATGGAAAATGGAGGGTATCCAAGAAGCCTACAGATAAAGGAGTCCAGAACACATGTGTGTATGAAGATGAAATTTTCATAGTTCTATCTAACACAGCACTGACAAGGTCAAATCTGAAGGCCCTTTGGTTGTCTAGGCCATTGCTCCCACTGATCTCCCTCAAACCAACTGTAATCAGGACCTGTTGAAGCCTTTTCTCACTTCAAATATACCCTACAGTGGGCTAATTAGGAGCGCACTCTCTCCTGTCTCAGCAGCCTGCGGAGTGCACCTTTCACATCCTTATTACGGAAGCTGTAAACAAATGGGTTGGCCAACGGTGTAATAACACTGTACATGACTGCAGCCACCATGTCCTGATCCTGAGAGTTCTGGGAAGGCAGCTGAAAGTAGGCCCAGATGATGGTGCCGTAGAGGAAGCAAACCATGGTAAGGTGGGATCCACAAGTGGAGACTGCTTGAAGGTGACCAGCAGCTGAAGGTAAACGTAATATGGTGGCCCCAATACGGGCATAGGAGAGTACAATGAGGGCACAAGGACCCAGCATGAGAAAACCACCTTCCAAGAATATGGCCAGCTCATTGGAATGGATGTCAGAGCAAGAGGCTCGCAGAAGTGGCCGGTGGTCACAAAAGAAGTGGGGAATGCTAACATGGCCCCCAGCATCCCCAACCCAATACAGGGGCAGCATGAGACCCACATGCAGCATGGTGTGCACTACAGACACCATCCAGCTCAAGGCCAATAAACGAGCACAGAGCTGACGATTCATCACCAAAGCATAGTGCAGAGGGTCACAGATGGCCACATAGCGGTCCAGAGCCATGACAGCAATGACAAGTGTATCTGTGACTCCAAATGCATAGAAGAAAAAGAGCTGAGCCAAGCAGTGGGCAGCAGGGATGGCTGGGTAACCAGAGGCCAGATGGACCAACAATTGAGGCAAGGTTACTGTGGAGAGCCCCAGGTCTATCACAGAGAGGCCACGGAGCAAATAATACATAGGTGAGTGGAGCCTGGAATCCCGGGAGATGAGCAGTACCAGAGTCACGTTCCCCAATACAGTGGTCAGATAAATAGTCAGAAACAAGAAAAAAAGGAGGCCATGGGGAATGTTAGCTCTTGAGAATCCACAGAGCAAGAAAATTGGAGAGCATGAAGCATTAGGGGCACAACTCATGATGAATGACAATGATCCTGCCTGAAAGAGATTTTAAGTGAAAAAAAAAAGCAAGTTAGAGATGAGAGGTTAGGGGTTTAACACTTCTGCTTAACTTAATGATGTTGGTCAAATCCATAAAAATCTAAACTCAATTCTACCACGCTCCTTCCTCTAGATTACCCCCTTCTATTGTAGCAGTATCTCCCTTATTTCTTCCCTTCAAAACTTAGTGGCTCAGTCCATCTAACCCACAAGCCTGCTTCAGTCTCTCCCACAGTGAGAAATTCTTCATTTAGTCTTGTATTTTCATCCAAACTCTTGTTGATCTCCTACCAGGGGCAAGTTTCATGAAATAATTACCTATATTCACTGTCTTCAGCTTCTTATCATCTCACTCCACTGCCATCCTCATGATTTCTTCTCTTTGAACCTGTACAGAGCCAGTATTCAAACATATAACAGATGAAGAAATGGTTCCTTCAAAGTTGTTGACTTGCATAGTGAAACTGCAGTCAATCATCACAAAATTACTTGGTTTCCCTCTTTCTTCCTGTGTCAGTTAATATCCTCATCATTGCTTCCTCCTGATGCACAAACCAAAACCTAAAGGAATCTACCCCTTTAACTCTCCGAATTCAACTATTCTTTGATTTTTTATCCTTTCTCTAACATTCATCCTTTGCTCTTATTCCACTACCCTTATTTAAGCTTCAACATCTCTAACCAATGTTAATTTCTACAACTCCATGACTTAGGTCCCTACTTATCTCCCTTGATAGGTCTCCCATACTGTGCCAGGGTAAAACTTTTGGCCTGGGATTCTAGGGCATTTAGGATCAAATACAGAATTTAGGATCAAATTAATTGATCTTCTTGGAATTATACATTATGTTCAAAATATTTAGTGCCTAGAGGAAGGAATGAACATTATAGGAATGACAGAACACAGTATATTTGAAAAGAACCTAAAATATAACTGCCAGATTTTTTTATTTTAAAATGAAACAAAAACAGTGACACAGAATTTCAAAACAAAATAATCAGAGATTAACAAAAGTAATATATTGTGTTTTGTTATCTTCAAAGTAGTTGTTCAGATTACAAGATATAGGCATGACAAAATGATCAAACAATGAAAACACAAACTTTCTTTGATGAACTTATATAGATTAGTAGTATAATTATCTATCTTGTGTGTATATATATATATATGATACATAAATATATATATGTATATATCATATATATATATATCCTATTCCCTCCTTTCTTTTCTCCTTTCCCCCATCCCAGTTGTTCTTTCCTTTAAAAATACATTCAAATTAAAAAATCAGTAGTTGGGTTAGACAGTGGCTGAAGAGAAATGCTAATTACGAGAAAAACACCTAGAACATAGTACAGAGTGAGAAAGATGCAAATAATGTGAAAGAAGAGTTAAGAATTATAGAAAATGAGAAGATTCACCACACACAAAAAAATCTATTTAAAAAACTGAGCATCCATAGTTAAAATAATGAAAATGCCATTTATCTTACACCATACAAAAAATCAACTTAAATGGATTAAAGCCATAAACCCAAGCCTGAAACCATAAAACTCCTAGAAGGAAACATGAGATGGAGGAGAGGGGAAGCACCTTGATACTGGGTCCTAACAATCAGTTTTCAGGTATCCCACGAAAATTTCAGGCAACAAGCAAGATTAATCAAGTGGAACATCAAACTAAAAAGTTTCTGCATAGCAAAATAATCAACTAAATGAAAAGACAGCTTTCAGACTGGGAGAAAATGTTTTTGAACCCTACATCTACTGAGGGTTTAATAATCAAAATATATAAAGAGCTCACACCCTAATAGGAAAAAAAATCCTCATTAAAACAAATGCAGAAGACCTAAATAGCTATTTCTCCAAAGAAACTGTACAAATGGCTAGAGGGTTCATTCTTAAAAGGTGTTTCACATCACTAATCATCAGGAAATATAAATCAAAAAATCAAACTCACAATTAGATGTCACTTCACATCTGTCAGGGTGGTGAATTACATAAACAAGCAAGCCGTAGCACAAGTGCTGGTGAGAGTGCATAAAAGGGAAGCTTTGCACACCATTAGTATGAATGTAAATTGGTGAAGCCAATATGGAAAATAGTATGAAGAATCCCCAAAAATTAAAAATGAAACTACCATATGAACCAGAAAACCTTCTTCTGGGTATATACCTGAAAGGGAAAAAAAATCAGCACCTTGTAGAGACATCTGCACTCATTCATTGAAGTTCTATTCACAATAACCAAAATTCAGAAACAACCTTAGTATCTTGCAAAAGATGAATGGGTAAAGAAGTTGTGTGACATTATTCAACCTTGTAAAAGAAGACCCTGGCTTTTGTGACAATGTAGATGAACCTAGAGGATATCATATTAAGTGAAATAATCCAGACAAAAATGAAGATATTGCATGACATCATGTATGTGTGGAATTTTTAAAAAACAAAAAGTCAAATGCATAGAAAGAGGGGGTTGCCAGGAACCAGAGGTAGTTGCAAGGTGGTTGCCTGGAACAGGAGATGGAAAATAAGTGGATAGACATGGGTCAAAGGGTACAAAATTGTAATTATATTTAACAAAAAAGTCCAGAAGACTAATGTACTATGTGACAACTACAGTTAATATTTCACAGAATACTGTCTGCTGGAAATTTGGTAAGGCAGTAAATTTAAGATGTTGTTTCCACAAAAACAGAAATAATTGTATAAGATAATAGATTAGGTTAGTTTATCTGGCTTTAGTAACCATTTCACATTGCATAGTGGATATTAAACTACAATGTATCAAAGATAACAAAATATGGTAGCCACTGTTGATTTCCTGTTATCTTGTTTTGAAGTGCTGTATCACTTCCATTGTTTTGTTTTGGTTGGTTTTATTCTGTTCTGTTTTGTTTGATTTTATCATGTTTGATGCTACAGGCAGCTATTTTAAAGATAACAAGAGGCATTATGGTAGCCATTGTTGTTTTCCTATTATCTTGTTTTGAAGTTCTGTATAACTTTTACTGTTTTGTTCTGATTGGCTTTATTCTATTTTTGTTTGGTTTGGTTTTATTCTCTTTAAAATAAAATTTTTAAAAAATAAAATAAAATATGTTATATACCTTAAATATATATAATTTCTTAAATGCAAATGAATAGTACTGTGGAAAAATAGAGAAAATATAATATTAAAAAGACACACACCATAAATTTGCAAGAAGTCGTGAAAGAAAAGAATTCTCATTTAAAAATCACAATAACTCCCAAATAAGACAAGTTTTAAAAATTCCATACATAGATACCATGTTATAAAAACTACTGAGCAGCAACCACAAATTGAATATATTAAAGGCAATCAGAGAAAAAAGAATGATTGACAGGAGAGAACAATCAGACTAACAGAAGATTCATCAGCAACAAGTGACTAGAAAATAACATCTTCAAAATGCTCAGAGATAAACAACCAAACTCAAGTGCTATATTCATTTAAACTATCAAAAAATAAACACTTTTATACATGCTACTCTCTCTCCCACAGAATCCTCTCTGATCCTCTCAGGGGCCAAACTCCAACCCCACCAGCTAACCAGAGAAAAGCTACCCATGTTGAAGGGCCCAGGTCAGCTTCGTTTCTACTTGAGTGTTGCAAAGCATTTTACAAGAGGACTGACTACTTTTCCATTCACCTTGTAGCACACATCTGGACAGTCTTCCAGCATGAGAAATCTACACTGGAGTCTGTACATGGATGTGTATACAACACATATACATACACACATCTCTACATACATGCACACACGTGCATGCAAATATATATACCTATACGGTACACCCACTAATCACTGACTCACGAATTCCTAAAACCTAGCACAGGGCCATCAATATTGATGTTCATTAAATATTTTTAAAATAAATGGAAGATATTTTTTCTTAAAGGTCAGTGGCTAGAAGTTAATACAAGATTTTTGGAGTCAGCTTTGTCTAAAATATAATTTCTTATCTCCATAAGGTCTCTCATTAGTTATGTGACCTTAGACAACTTACACTTTTTCATCCGTCAAATGACACCAAAACAGCACTCGCTTCATAACGAAGATTAAAAAAGAAAATCTTCCCATAAGACTATTTTTAGAAGGAACAGAACTTTGTGGAGGTAAGGTAGGAAGTAACTTGTTAGAATGACTGCTTTTGAGAAAAATTACATTTTAGGTACTAAAAAATCTAATCCAATCAACTGTTTAAAAAAAAATACTTTGGTTCTCAAGTAATTTAGATCTTGCTTTCTTCCCCAGTAGGAGTTATATCCTTATTCAGAAACCTTACCAGAAAGGAGGAGCATGGCTAGTTTCACTATTTCACCATCTTACTCACCTTGCTTGTAGATAGTCTTGGGCTTATTGTAGCATTGAAAAGAAACAGGAAAGTGCAAGGTTTCAGTGAGTGCTGTGATTGGCACAGTCTGCAAATACAGAATCTTCCTCCTGCGGAGCACCACAGGGGCTCATTTGAGACCACCTCGGGTAACTAGGACTGCATTCTTCTCAGGGAAGGTAAATTCCAACCCTGGCTGAGGCCTTAGAACCTCCGCCCTTTGGTTTGACATCTGACTTCACCCTTTTAGACTTACTCTTCTAGAATTCCTCACTTGAGCAAAAAGGTCTCTTGAGTGGTTTGCTTTTCAAGATCACACAGTTCATGTACCTTCCTTCACCTGAGGAAAGTTAGTCTAAGAAAGACTGATGTACCTTTAGCCCAATAAATTACTTAAATGTAGCTCTTCCTAACTGTTCCACATGCACTGTCAGGAACGGCACTTGATCTCCCCCTGCCCAAACTCCCTTTATGTGCATTTTTAGCTTCCAAACATATTTTCTTAAACTATTTTTTCACTATCATCTCACTTGGTAGTAATCTGGCCAGAAAGCTTAATATCTGTCGTTAGCTCTCTTGTAAAGGAAATATTTCCTGTTAGTAATGTATGATTTGTACTATTTGAACTGTTTGTACACGGCCTGTTGAAATCTAAAGTTGCCAAAGGATGGAACTGGGTAACTGGGTGGGGAAAACTGGGTCACGAGATGGAAACTGCCCCCTCCCTTGACTAAAGAATTTACAACTTGAGCCTTTCCAGAGCATCTACTGCC
>PVJX010032226.1:0-20584 GCA_004027295.1 Dolichotis patagonum | reverse complement strand
ATAAGGCAGAGAAGATTGGCTGTAATCTCTAGTATAGATGGCCTTGAAATATTAACAGAGAGAAACACAGGCAGAGTAGATCAGGAGATAGGGTCCATTGAGATGCTCTATATAGGGAGGCAGTGGGACCCAAAACAAGCAGTGCACCCTATGGGAGTGAAAGGGGAGGAACTGTCTAAAAAAGGGAGGCAGAGGATATCGTTAATTGGGTAACAAGATTTTAAATTTACATTATTCTCATCACTCTGCTTGGATGGATTACGTGCTGTTCCAGTTTGTCTACTTACACTAGACTTGAGGACATGGTCAGCTATCCCAAAAATAAGAGGACATATTATGGTAATCATCCCTAATTTCCTATCAACTTAATCTGAAGCCCTTTATAACTTATACTGTTTTATTAGTACTGATCTTATTTGAATCTGGGTTATTAGATTGCTACTTTATATTGACTGATTTTATTTAAATCTGTTATGATTGATAGCATCAAGTCTAAGAGTATAGGCAATTACACTGAAGATGACAAGATTCATTAAGATACCCACTCTGGTTTGATTGTTACTTGCTTTTAAAGTCTTATAATGTCTCCAATGCTTTGTTTTTATTAATGTTGTTAGATACTGCTGAGACATCATGGTAACCATTGTAGATCACCTTGTATTGCGGTTATATATGACTTTTGTGCTTCATGCTTTTCTAGGAATTGTTTTGTTTTATCTTGCTTTGTTTTGTTTTCCTCTCTAATACAGAAAGGATAGATATACATTTAGAGACTCATGCATGTGTAGAGCTTATAAACAGTTTACAAGAACCAACTATATAATACATGTTGAAATGAACAACTACCTTGAAGAAAAAGAGACACTACAGTACCCAGTGCTGATTCCATAATGTCATGATGTGTAATCCAGCAAAATTATCATTCTTTGTTTAAAGTGATTTTTGCTTGTTTTGTTTTGTTTAAGTTCAACACACGTGAAGGTATGGACAGCTGTTTTTAGGAGAATGAGAGACACTATGACAGCCATTCTCGCCTTCCCTATTGTCTGGTCTTGAAGACCTGAAATGCCCTCCTCGTCCTGCTCAGATCAATTCCATACTATGTTGTTTCATGTGAATTCCCTGTATGTGACAATATGGACAACTATTTGGAAGAAAATAAGAGTTAATACGATAGAGAGTGAATATCTCCAATTGTCTAGTTTTGGAATTTATGTCCATTGCTTTCTTGTGATATGCTTTGTTCTGTTTTGTTGTGTTTAATTTTACCCTTTTGATGCAATTGTATGTATATTTGAGTGGGTAAGATGGATGACCATATTGCTGTTTTTTTTGTCAGATCGTGGAACAGACCTGTTAACAGACTCACTGTTTGAATGTCTACTTTACATGTTTTAACTTTATAATTTGAACAACTATTTCCAAGAAGTCAGTATGTAATTTGTCAAGTAATAATCTCTTACGTTTTTTTTGTTGTTGTTCTTTTCCTTTTTGCCTTGGAATTCTGTATTGTTGCTATCCTTTATTCTGTTTTTTCTTTCTTCTCTTTAAATAAAATAAAAAGAGAGATGCTTTAGTTTTCTAAGAGAAAATGTCCAAAAGACAGTTGGACACAGGGTCTTCAGGAAAAGGTCCGATCTGGGGTCAGAAATGAAAGAAGTAACAGCATTACACGCACAGCAGCATCCTAGGATGAATGGCGCTGCCCAGCACGGCTGCCACTGTGCAGGATCCAGCTCGTGCTCACAACTGTCCGTGCCACGATTATGGCAACTTCCCTGTAGGTGCCAGGCACACATCTGGAGGAGGGCAACATCTCTTTACAGCTCATCACAGTCTTCACAGAGGCAAGAGGTCTTCCCAGAGAGCTGCGAGAGCAAGCAGAGATGACGGCAAGGAAGAGGGAAAAGGGAGAACTGGGTGAGTGGGGAAGATGAGGAACAAATCAAGTCCATTTTGGTTAGGATTCATCTTAAAAGTGAGCTAAAAAAAAAACCTCACATCCTCTACCTTAAAGATCTCAACAATTTTACTTATTCAATTATTTTGAAGCAGAGTCTTGCTACAGTGGCCTCAAGCTCACAGCCCTCCTGCCTCAAACTGCTGGTTAGCATGTGCTGCCCAAGCAGGCCCAGCCACTTAACCCTGACCCTGACCATTAGAGTCTTAACAATGACCGCAGTGGTCACTGCTGCCCCTACAAGGGCTCAGTGTTCACTCTTCACCCAGCAGCTTCAAGGGCTCCACTACTTTGTTTAAATGGTGACTGAGAAGGTGCCTCTACACAATCACTCTCACATGTATACAGTGCACAGCTCTCCTCTGGTCTTCCAAAAGTATGTGCATTAAGAGAATAGAAATCATCTCAGGTGGGCCAGGGATATGGCTTAGCAGCATAGCACCTGCCTGGCAAGCATAAGGTCCTGGGTTTGATTCTCAAGAAAGAAAGAAAGAAAGAAAGAAAGAAAGAAAGAAAGAAAGAAAAAAAGAAAGAGAAAGAGAAAAAGAAAAAGAAAAAGAAAAAGAAAAAAGAAAAGCAAGCAAAGAAAAAAAAAACAAAGAAACAAAAATTATCTCAGGCACTTTCAAATAGTTTTTCTAAAACTAGAGACAAGCCTACTGGTTAAGATGCCACAGTAAGACAAATCAGTGACTTCCCAGTGCTCCTCCCTCAGGAGATATGTCACATGTGGACGTTTTTAGTTGTCACAACTGAGGTTGGGATCCTCATTGGCAGCCAGTGAGAAGCCACAAATGCCACTAAACATCCAATGGTGACAAAAAAATCCCTACCACAAAAGTGATATCTTGAGTGCTAAGTGAGAGAAAATCTGTGTAAAATTATAAACTCCTTGAAAGCTGCACCAACATGTCCTCCTTGGCACAAAGCAGACACACAAAAATGCTCAATGGGACAAAATAAAAAAGGAACTGGTTATCACTGTTATTTGAAGAAATGGGCAATAATTTCACCAATGCACTTCTCTTTCTGCTATCACTACCCTTCTTCAACGTTTCCAATTCAAACTACATGAAAGCCATTACAAGTCATGTAGTTAAGTGCTTTTCTTTTTTTTCTTTTTTTTCTTTTAAAGGTAGTAAAATACAACAAAACAAGACAGAACAAAGCCAATCAAGACAATGCAGAGAAATTGGTACAGAACTTCAGAGCAGGATACTGGGAAAACAATAATAGCTACCATGGTATATTTTGTTATCTTCACAATTGCCCATTCCATCAGGTATAGCAAAATCAAACCAAAAACAGAACCTTATAAAACCAATCAAAACAGAATGCTGAATAGAGCTAAACAATCAGAACAAAGCAAAACAGTGAAATCAATATTGGCCTTCAAAGACAAGATAGAAGGAAATCCCCCGTATTTGCTATATATTGCATACTGTTATCCTCCCAAGAGATACTCAGACCCCTGACCCCAGGTCAGCATAATCTACCAAACAATACAAGCATTTAGTTGCTTTATATACCATGGGCTCGTGGGAGACGTTAACTTTTCTCTCCCTGGCGCACCCGTGGCTCATGCCGCTTACTAGGAAGAATGGCTCATTGCTTTCTTGGTTGGTCCCCCAAGTCCCAGCATGGCTGATTCTCAGGAGATGCTGACATTTCCTTAAGGGTTTTTCTATACAAAAAATGGGTTATTTCTATTAAATTCTTCCAAGACAAAATTTCTGAAAAGAATAAATGTATCTTCCTGTGTAAAATCCTATTTTCCAAGAATCAAATAACAATGTTCCACTAGGAAATACAAAAATTTTGAACCATTTTGATCACTGTTCTCCAACATATTATTAAATACAATTATTTCAGCTAATTTAGATTAATAAAAAATTAAACAGAATGAAGTAACATAAGAAGCTAAGTATAGATTATCTAAAATGATCTCAGAGTCCTTTTAGGAATTGAACTCATGACCTCACCCTTGCTAGGGAGGTGCTGTGCCACTGAGCTCACAAAGCACTTTCATACAAGTTTGGATAACAAGTGCAAGTGAGCTGTGTAGGAGCCAGAAGGAAACACAAGTTAAGTTCTGTGGTTATTAGAGCCAGGGACTTGGCAGTACAAGTACCTGCCTGGTAAGCGTAAGGTCATGAGTTCGAACCCCAGTATCAAAAAAAAAAAAAAAAAGAAAAAGAAAGAAAAGAAAGTTCTGTTATTATAGTAAGAAAAGAACAGGCAAAAATGCAACTCAAAGAGAAACACAAGGGAAGGCAGGGGAGGCAAAGGCCACCCGCAAGGTCTGTTTCAGGGAAATGGTAAAAAGCACTCCTTCGCTTCACTCAGGCTCCTGAGACTACAGCTCCATATAACCCATGCTTGGAATGCCAAACTCCTCCTAGGGTCAGGAAAAGTGACATTTCACATAACTGAAGCAAACCAAGAGCTATGTGTGTGGATTGTGCTAAACACAATGCAAAGTTCCAGCATTTTTCTCAAAGTGGCTGGAAATCAGTCTCTAACCTGACTCATAAAAGCTGCATGGGTAGCGGGTGATTAGTCTACACAGCTTCCAGGAAAAGCACCTGTTTATGAGCAGACCTCTGCACCAGAAAGGCAGGGCAGTAGGGACATGTGACTCAACCCTGGGAACAACGCTGGTGCTGAGGCCAGAATATGCGCTTCCACTGTTATGCCAGAGGCCAGCTGGCGGAGCCCTGGGGAAGAAAGATGCCATAGAGAAAAGCGAAGGCCCCAAGCCCAGTGAAGTGTTGACAAATTGATGCTGAGGCACAAGCAGCAGGCTTATTTCCTAGTGGGAGCTGAGGATGTGAGAGGCTTTACACTGGGAGCCTGGTTGCGGGGAGGCAGGCCATCTATGCACCTCATTCTGAGAGAGACACAAATGCTGTCACCACTGGCCCAGCAGGGACACAAACAGTGACGGGACAGTTGGGTGCATAGCCCCAGGCAGGGGTGGAGCACACAGGGCAGGAGATTCAAACCCTAGTATACTCTCCCTGGGGGCCAACAAACATGCCTTGGCCTAGAGCAGAGGAATCAAATACCGTGGCGACTGTTGCAGAAACAGCTGTGCTGCAGCCCACACAGCCCGATGCCCTCAAGAGGGTGCTGGCTTCTGAGATACAAAGCCACCGCAGGGTTGCCTGGCAAACTCTTGCAAGGCAGTGCTTAATAAATGACTTCTACTTGGCATAAGGCTCTGCTTCTTGTGCATCTCTAGCTGAGAATCGAACAGTGAGAATCAACTAAGCTTCCGCTGACCTAGACAAGCAACACAGTCCCTGACCTCCGAAGGTTTAATGTCATCCATGCCGGACTGAGAATGGCTTTCCCTCAACTGTGGGTAGCCTCTCACAGTGGACTGTTGACATTAGTTAAATGGATTAAAATCAGCATTGTTTTTACTTCCTGTATATATACAGGAAGAGTACATTTGAGGAACTTTTAATTCAGTTGTACATGCTCCCTATCACCAAGCCACAATGTTAAAATACAGTCACACACTGCCTTACAGTGTTTTGGTAAGCTGGTCAAATTTACAACTATGGTCCCAAAAGATTCTATTGCCTACTGTCACTGTAGCCATCTTACCTTGTGTATGTATACTCTATTATGGTCTGAAAATGAAGAAACTGTCAAATAACACATCATGGAACATAACCCAGTTGTTAAGTGACACATGACTATTGGTTTTGTTACTGTGGGACAAAGTAAAACTAAGTTTGAAAGTAACCAATCTATTGAAGCAAGAACATCTAACCATCTACAAAGAACTTTCACACGTGCTGTTTTTTATGGAATCATCTGGAAACCCCAAGAAGTAGCCATCATTCCTAAATTCATTTTCTCAGTGACCCAGAGAGTGCAGCTGCAGGAGTTCAAGGACAAAGGTAAGTGAAGAGGGCAGGGAAGGAGACGGAACACTCTGAAAGGGGTTCAAGAAGGTAGGGAATACGTGGCTGAGACAAGGGCTGAGATGCGGATAAGTGGGGTTCGCTGTGGGGGTCATCAAGGGTCCAGCCTGACGTAACAGAGGTCAGTGAAGTTCACCACAGACTAAAGGTGTCAGCTGAGGTGGTGCCTATCAGTCCTGAGAGCTGAGCTGAGTGCTACATCTTCTTCACCTATAAAGTGTGGGGGGGGGTAGCAACACAGGTTCTGTATTCCTTATCTGAAATGCTTCAACTGGAAGTGCTTGGAATTTTGGAGTTTTTCAGATTTTGAAATATCTGCATAGACTTTACTATTACTAACATGAAAATCTGGAATGTCTTAGGTTTCATATTTTCTAACTAAGAATATTCAATCTGTAGTGACTCCCCAAAGAGGATTAGTCCTTCCAACAATCCTGGATATAGTCAAGATGTGTCTTTGGCCCTTCATGGAGATGCATGCCTATAATCCCAGCACTTAGAAAGCTGAGGCAGGACAATTATGAGTTCAAGGTTAGCGTGAGCAATTAATTTAGCAAGACCTGTCTCAAAGAAACCAAAACAAGCAAAGGATGGAAGGGTCTTAAGAACTCAGGAAACTTCCAAAATGCCTCTTGCTGGGTCTTCTGACCTAGGCTCCTTATTCTCAGGGTGAAGAGCTAACTCAGAGAGGGTGATACAGCATCTTGAAGCAAGACAAAGAAATACAGAGTACCAGTCAGTCCACACTTTAAAAGGGTTTTGAGGAAAGGAGATGATATAATGAGGCTCTGAAATGAGGAAAATAATTCTGCTGCTAGAACTAAACTTAGAAAGCCAAAATATACTAGAGAAACAGTATATCATACTAGAGAAACAGCTCCAAGGCCTATAAAATTGAAACTGTTAAATCTGGGGCAATGATGTTAACCAGAAAGGGTATGGTCAGATTTGGAAGTAGGAAAAAGCCCATATTAAAAGAGTACTGCAATAGCCTTGCCACTCCACGCAATAAACACAGAATCAAATCTGCAGACAAACCCCTTAGTCTTGAAAACTTCAGGCCCTGCTGGCAAAACCAGCCCCATACTAGGGAAGGATGCAGATGGCTAAGCTCAAGCCACTTGGGCATTCCCACTGGCAAGACACTTTACAGGGAAGCAAGCACCTCCAACTTAACCTGATGCCATTTGACACTTAACTTCTCTTTGTTTTTATTCCACACAAGCCAAATAAATATCTTATTATGATTTGGTTTCCCATGCAAACATGGCTTCAGGAAGACAATGTGTATGGGTTGTTCTCACACCAAGAATCCCAGGCCATGAAATATAAAACAGAAACAATTCTGTTCTCATTTTATGTCAGGAAGCTGCACTCTGGTTTTATGTATCTACTTTCTGAGCTGAGTTAGCATGATGGAGAGCTTGGCTCTTTTTATGTTTGTAAAATCCATTTTTAAGCATTAAGGATTGAAGGTCATGGAGGAACACTGGCCCTGCACAAATGGTTGAGAAAACTCACTCTGATCATCCATGGAGCACTAACTGAGGACAGTGCAAGCAGCTGGCTCTGAGCACAGCAAAGTGCAGGTGGTCAGGAAGCACCTGTCAGTAAGTGAGCTCAAGGCCATAAATGTAGGGTGACCAAAGGGCACACTAGAGTAGAGGCAGTCAGTAGGAAAGGAAAAGAGAGAAATACAAATCTTAAGGGAGCGAAAGAGATGCAAAAATGACAATAAGAGCTTGAATTTCAGGACTCAGCATAGGACCTCATCTCTATAAGACAGAAAGGTCTGCTGAACTCAGATTTGGCTAAGACTTGTCCATCTGAAATGACTCTGCAGTATCAGTATTCAGCACAAAGACTGGCAGGAGCCATCAAGGTATTCACTCAGTTGCGGTCACCCTTTGTTCCACACACATTTGCTAAATGCTTATGACATGCATTTCTTGACATTCCCTTCTTGACAGTAGGTAGGGACTCCGCCTTCACAGAGTTACAATCCCTAGACTGACAGATTAACTGGTCTGCTTTAGTAAACACAGTGAAGACCATGATGGTAGTGTGCACAGAGTTCAGTGGGAATATCTGAGATAACCCTGGGCAAGCTTCAGCATCACAACAGCATCACAAAGCTCAGAAAACATCTGCAGCTTACCTTCCACAAGTTCTAATTCTCACCAGTGTGAAACACTCTATTTTGTATCTTTTCTTTAGGAATTCACTTACTTTAAAAAATGACAAAATGAAAAGTAAGTTAATACTAATAAATTAATATTAGTAACAAATGTTTATTATTGGGCAGTATAACTCCAAATCCTACCCCCAGATCCCCTATGATTTTTGTTTTTGTTGTTTTTTTTTATAATGGAGCATGAAACAAGGAATTACAAAGTGAATATGCATTCTACACCTCCAACCCCATTACAATTTCTTAACCTTTATACAGCAATGCATTGTCAATGTTTTTCCACATACTTTACATACGTGCTTATATATACAGTTACCCCACATTACTTACTGGAGAGTGGATCCAGGACCTCCCCTGAATAACAAAATCTACAGATTCTCAATTCCCTTATGTAAAATGGCAAAACAGTTGCATACAACCTATACACACTGTCCTGTATATTTAAATCATCTCTAGATTCCTTACAATAGCTAATACAGTTGTAAATGCTTTGTAAATAACTGCTATCCTTTATCATTTGGGGAATAATGACAAAAAATATCCATATGTATCAGACACAATTCTTTTTAATCCACAGTTGTTTCCATTTACAGACCTGCAAATGTATGTATTATCTAAACTCTGTTTGGAGACGTGCATGGTAGAGAGATTAGTATCTCACATTCCTGTGGTGGCTCTTCCATCAAATCACAGAGAAGGGCACCAAAGATGGCAAATGGCTAAGATGCACCAGGTAGGGATGGGTGTATCCTGGACCTTGGCCAAGAAACTCTTGAGCTAACAGCACTCTGGAAGTCTGTGACTGGTACAAAAGAACAGGAAAACAAAAACTTCCACCTCTCTGTAGTAGAAAGGTTACAGTCATTGGAACATCCTATTTGTGCCCCAGATTTGCCCTGTTAATAAGAGTTTAGTCATTAGCAGAGTAGAAGAAAAAAAAACACATATGTGAAAAACACATGGTAGTATACACCTACTCTGGGAGGCTGAGGAAAAAGGATCGCAAATTCAAGCCCAGCACAGACAATTGCTGACTTTGCAAAACCCTGCCTCAAAATTTAAAAGTAGATGGTAGAGATGCAGTTTAGTTATGAAGGCCCTGGGGCAATCCCTTGCTGTCCCAATCCCTGGCAGCACTGATCTGGCTGGGAGCCAGGGCACCTTGAGCAGCAAAAGGACACATCAGTGGGAAGGACCAGCAGAAAGCTGAGTCCTCTGTGCCACCCATGCCTTTGACGGGTCTAACCTTTCGTGCATCATCTCTGATCTGTCTTGTCCCTGAGTCACACCACCTTTGAGCCCTGGTGCTGGCCACGCCCGACACCGGCACCCTGAGAGCCCAGAACTCGAGGGGCCTGCCGCCAAAGGGGGTGGAACAAATCCATGGAGTGGAGGTTCCTGCAGCTCACTCAGAGCCCATCTGCCCCTTTTCTTCATTCTAACAAGTTCTAGCAGGCTTCATAATCACTTTCAAACCAGAGGCAGCAAAATTAGAGCTGCTTCAAATTTGCCAAGCAGCAACGTAGAAGTGGAGAAAGGGCTAACCAGGGGTTGTCTTGACAAAAGCAAAAATGGCCAGCCATGGAGGAGACATAGCATCATCTAAGAGCAGAGTGGAGAAATACACTAAACCAGCAGTCTGCAGGTATTCACGGGTGGCCAAGGAGTGACTACCAGTGACCAGCACAGGCACAGCCAAGGCCCCCTCATACTGTGCTGGCTACTTCCCAAGTGTGTAATACAATGCAATAAACAAAATAGTAACTTTAGCATTATTAAACTTACAACAGCACGTGTATATACAGTTTCACAATCAAATGAGTAAGAGCTGCATATGTTATGGTGTGTAGGGCTTGGGAAATTTGACAATGAAAAAGGAGTGCTTGTGCATGAAAGCATGGGAACTCTTGATATTGCAGGTGGTGAGTCTCCAAGTCAGAAAAGGCTGGATTTCAATCACAACTTGACAGAGGTAAAACAAGCACAGAACCATGAGCCTTACAGACCCTGGGAAAGAAAGCGCCCAGAGCTGTGACCATTTCTTCAGTAAATCTGTTGGTTCACATAGTCAGTAAGTAAGTACCTCAATAAGTACTACTAGGCATTATGGATCTAACAAACTTCTAAACTAGTTCTGCTAAGGTCAGGATGGACAGTGTGGAGATTGACAGCAAACGGCAACAACAGTGACAGTGACGTGCTGAACAGAGCCCAACAGGGCCAGCTAGGACAGAGCTACAAGCAACAGAGGAAATGAGAGGCAGAGGCACTCTGAAGATAGAAGGCCTAATATGTTCCTTCCTCAGTGATTAAAGATATGAAATACTGCCATGTGTCAACACTGTCCTAAGGGCTGGGGTCACAAGAGGGAACAGAGTCAGACCTCTGCCCTCATGAAGCTTAGACCTGGGGAAGAATATAGTAAAATACTCATTTAAGTAAAGTAATAATGATACTTCAGATGGTTAAAGGGGGTGGTGAGAAAAATGAGTCAGGGGAAGGGAATGCGCCAAGAAGGAACATGACCGCAGGGATGAGCTGGGTGCGATGGACGCACCCATGGCCAAGTGAGGCACTGGGGCAGGACCTGCCCGGTGACCACCTGTAACTGCATGGGGCCCAACATGAGGAAACAGGAGACTTTAAAGAGTTCTAACCAAAGTGATTAAAGGAAAAAAACGCTGGTGTTTACTGTAATGGGTGAAGCCCACAGTTATCCAGAAAGTTAAGTGTCTAAAATAATGCAGTCCTAGCAGGAGCTGAGGTTTGGGGTTTGGTTTAGTTTGTCTGCAGTGCTGGGATTCAGCCCAAGGCCTTGCACTTGTTCAGCAAGCACTATCGCTGAGCCGCACCCCAGCCCCGTGCGGAGGTTTTATTATACCTGCTTTTAACTTTTTTATTTTAGGCAGCACCACAATCAATATGGAAATGAGAAACTGTTGCAACACACTCCCTCATGGAGCACCTTTCTTCATTCACCTGGAATGTGTTTATGTGGTGTGACAATAAACATTCCAGATGTCCAACTCATGAGAAAGAGCTACATCACAATCACAGTGATTTGCCTGAAGCATCCTGTTCTCTGCATAACTGGCACATAGGTTGCCATCTGTCACTCAGTCCATATAAAACTAACCATATGTTGTTTTCATCAGTGACTGAGCCAGAGTTGCATGTACCTTTTTCCAAGAAAAATGCTCCATCTTTTTCCCACAGGGTAAGGCTCTTAGGGAGCACTTCTCACTGACTGCCACACTTCCCTTTTGTTTAGAAAAGTTTTCTTCTGTTTATGCTTTGGCCTTGACAACCAGCCCACGTGACACTAACATTTTCTCAAAAGTTCTGAAGGGGCCCTTCCAGGAGATATTGGATGTACAGGCCCAGAATTTTATTTTTCTTCTGTGGTTTATCCTGGTGATATGAACAAAAATACACACACGCAAGCATATCTCACAGTCAGTTCCATTATCTACAGTATTTTAAAATACCAAGTCATGAAAGATAACTTTTAAACCAGTTACCAGGTTAATTACTTACTTATCCTAAAATGAATTTAAATCATCATTTGAAACTGCAAAAAATGTTATCTAATATTACTTTGATTTAGGCAAGCAACAATTCTCAGCTCTTAAATACTGATCTTCTGATATCACCCATCAAGGACTAAATAACCATAATAAACAGCAGCAGCGCCAAGCATTCTGGCTTTTAGTCTGGTTTACTTTTGAAGAAAAGGAAGAATGAAAATGAGCCTCCCAAAATGACTGCAGTTTAAAATTCTATGGCAGGAAACCTAACAACACCAGGTAACTGAACAAACTGGCTTTTACAGTAGAAATAGGCCGTTAACAGCAGCAGAGACTCAGAGGAAACAAGTTTTCATCAACTGGGTCCTTTAGGGCATTAAGAAATTAATCTGTCCATGGCATACAGATTCAAGAACAAATTATACAGTATTTATAAAATTGGTCACAATATCGTCATTTGTAAAAGGTCAAGGATTTCCAACAAGGCTGATGGTTCCATTTGGCTGGGAAAGTATTTGTTGAACCAAATGGCACGAGTGTAAGATTTTAACTCTCCAGATTTCTTGATTCATTAATTCTTAAGCTAACCCTGTCACAAAAATAGCCAACTTCTCAAGACTTTAAAGGTTTAGCACATCATTATTTGACCTACTCAATGAACTTGAACTACATTTCCTCATTTGTCCTCCCCAAATTTATCAATAGTCAATGATGGGCAGGTCCTTCCCAATGGATCAGTCTCACTAAAGGCTCATTTTCCCTCTGCCTCAAAAGCACTTTTCTCATATGAATGTAAGATCCATTCTCAGGGGATTTTGGACAGTCATCCTGCGGGGATCTTGAGCATTCTCCCCAAGTCTCTCTACCAGAAGGCATTCAGACCAGACCTCACGATGAGTGCTCCACAGCAGCAAGGCTGTGGCCACTTCAGTACATACAGGCATTTCTCAGTGTCCCATCCAGGGCACTCTCCTTTGGCAATTTCTAGCAAGTCACAATGAAAAGGAACCAGTTCAGACCCTGCTTCTAACCCTGGCTCGTGCCACATTTCCAATAGTGGTTTTACCTGCCTGTGATGGGAACGTGTTCACCATCCTGGGTAACATGACCACTGTGCAAAGGCATGAAGGGAGGCTGGTGAGGACCCCAGCCGATTCACCACTGAAGAAATAGAGACTGTCTGCCCAGTGAAGTCTACCTCTTGTGATCCGGTGACAGTGGCTTTGCTCACTTCCAAAGCATTTAAAACCATATAAATAGCCGGATATTTAGCTTAGCAACACAAGCAATTGCCTGACAAGTGCAAAGTCATGAGTTTAATCCCTGGTACCAAAATAAATTAACAAAATAAAATAAATAAAACCATATAAATAAAAAAGAGAATCTGAAGATTAAAAGCTAGGCAGGTGAACAGGGTGGAGAACAACCATTCTGGACCAGAGGGACAGTACAGCAAGGCTGGAACTGAGAGGTGCAAAGACGGAGTCTAGAGCCCAAGCAGAGTGGAAGACGACCCGTGGGCTAGGGATTCGATGCCGTTTGGTAGAGGATCTCATGACACATGGAAGGCTCACAGGACAGACGTAAGAAGATGTCACAGAGACAAGTACTTGGAAACCAAAACAATGGAAAATTACTTAAAACTACATAAATCACCAGATCACTATTCATATTCTGTTTTTGTCTCTCATATTTCTCTATATAGACTTTGTAAATCCTCACCAAAGACTTGAGAACAGAGTGCACATGCATGTGTAAGTGGAACAGGGATGTTGCTTTTAAAGGAGAGCCACACTGCCAAAGCACTGCCCCACAGGAGACCTCAAATGCTACCCCCTCCCTGAACTCCAGGCCCACTGAGCAAGCATCCTTCCCCAGGTACTCGGCCTAGGTCCTTCTCCCTCTGCTAAGCAACTATGACTACTCAAAATTTCTGATTTTACCAGTCAGAGCCACTGGGATTTATCCAAGAGTTCCTTTGCACCAGGTAAGAAAGGAGGACCAGGAATAATATCTTGGCTCTTTTACATCTTAATTATCAACAACAATAAAATGCTTTTATTTTTAAATGCTTTTGTCCTTAAATAATTAACATCTCACACAATATTCACATTTATACTCACATTCCTGGGAACTTTTTCTCTTTCATCAGAAAGTATAATATCCTGAATATGGTATCCAAAACCATTTCTACCCATCCACCTTAAAGAAAAAAAAAAAAACTGATTTCACTTCCTTTCTCTACTTCTGAAGGGCTACAGAATTTTATCATCTTCTGGACTATTCACAGTATTTAAAAGAGAGCAAAAAAGAAACATCAAGCAATATTAATTTTTTTCTCCTATAGTTTATATACACAATCCAATTTTCCAATGTTAAAACAGGTTTTTCAATGATTAAAAAACCAACTTGCAATATACAAAACTTAAGCCTCAAAATCTGTAAATTTTGCCTGTTTTAAAAAAGATAATAAAAATAATATTGTTGTACATTAGCTTCTGGGTGTGTTTATATAATCTAAACCCCAAGATGCAAAAAAAACCCTACTTACTACATTTATTGGGTTTCTTTACCCATATTCATGAGCACAGAAAGTAATTGTTTTATATTCTGCTTAAAAATAAAACCAAAATCTAAAACTCAACTTGAAAAATATTTTCTACACTTCTGTCTTTTCCATATTTCTGCTAACACAGGACATACAGGCGGCAGTATCTCCACTTTCAAACCCAGCACTTATATTTAACCATTATCAAGTATCTGGCCCTCCTTGACCAGAAATTACTGACACTTTGATTTAAATGTCTGACATCTTTACAATTTTCCAGGAATCTTACCAACTAGAACCTTTGACTGCTTTTGCCCTGAACCTCTGAGTTCCCTTATCACCTGGGTTCTCCCAGGCTAAAGGTCTCAGGTTAGTTTAAAAAAAAAAAAAAAAGATACAAATTTGGTCTTAAAAAAACTACAATTTTCCTTTATAGCATCACTCCAAAATTGATAGTGGTGCATAATCTACATGATAAATCACCAAAAGCTCTCTTAACCTGTGTTATATATCAGGAATCATTTACCAGCCCATGCTGTTTACCACCTTTGACAAGACAGCTTGAAGAAGACAGCAGAAAGATGAGACAATCAGGTACCATCAGGATGCTCCTGAGAAGGAAGAGAAGTAAAGAGGCCTGACCTCAGGAGCGCTGGCTCTGGAGTCTGTCTCTCGCATGTCAACCAAGAGCAGCTTCATCACTGTGGAAACAGCTTAGAGTGTTTGAGATGATATAAAGAGATCACCATCCCCAAAGATGTCACCAAACCAGGTGACAGCCTTAGCATGGTGCTTGGCACATGGGAAACATGGATTAGCTACTTTAGAGACCTATTTACCAATTCAGAAACTAAGAATCCCTTCAGAGATTCAAGATTATTAATTGTACTTTTTCAGGGAGCTGGCTATATCACAACTGATCACAAGATTCGACATGCATCCTGTTTTTTTGGCACTTACTAATTCTGGAGAGTTAATTAGAAGTGAAATTTATTTTTGGAAAGAAATGCACACAGATCCACGTTAATCAATTATGTGAAGCTCTGTGGTCCAGAGGTCACATTCTCACAGAACCTCTCCCAAAACATGAATGTGCAATAGGAATGGGAAGCCCACCCATCACCTTTGTGGCTGCAGAGCCAACACAGCCATGAGAGAGCTCATTCACCTGTCCTGAACTACTCACACTCAACGAGGAAGTAACTGGGGATGATGTTTAGTGCATTCAAAGATGACTTCCCTCCCAGCCCTTCTTCAAACAACCTCTCCTGGACTATCTTCCTCCTTTCAACTAGTATTTATTTATTTGCTAGACCCTATACTGGGCTTTGGGAATAGGAACCAAGAAAAGCAGTCATATTCCTTTCCCAGTTTTGAAAGCTGCAAATAGTTCTCTTTGTTTAGAAACTCCACAACCCACTGAATTTGAGGTGTTTTTTTAAAATTCAATACAAACTAATGTGGGGTAGAGACTGGTAAGCTGTAACAATGAAAAACCTTTGACAGAGGAGCCAGAGGAATAAACAAAACTGCACAGCGACTCAACCACAACACTGGAACAATCTTCTCAGTTCTTTTCTTTCAGCTGGAGACTATTTCCTTCATTGTGGACCCATTTGGCCAGGAAACAAATAGCAAACTTACCCTAGTCCCATATTCTTAGGTGGTTGGTGCCACCTTTCTTTCTTCCAGATCCAAAGAAAGCTCTTACCCTCAGTCCAGTGACCATGTAGGAATCTTCTTTCCTCTAAGCTGCATATGACAGTTTCCTGAAGCACATCTCCCCTCTCCCCATACCAGCTAAAAGCTTCAGAAGGGAAACAGTGGCCTGCTTCTTTCCTACGTGTGTCCCCAACACTGACTGCACTGTCCTGTGTTCTTTCACACATAAATAACATCCGTGCTGTAGTCACGGATGCCAAGAAACTAGAGACTATGCTGGTGGCAGGGGAAGGGGCACCTCTTTTCCACATAAAGTTACAGAAGCAGAGCATCTACTGTCCACGGGTCCCCAGAAGGGGCCTGCCAATGGCAGCATGGTGTGTGTAACTATCCTGCCTTCCCAAGGGGTCTTGACACTGCCCATCTCTACTATGGCATCCTAAAGCATCCTCCAACACGTCTGTTTATCCACATCAGAGCTACAGTACGGTCCGCTACAGCTTCAGCAAACCTGTGCCCAGGGACAGCATTTTTCACAGGTAAAGCAAGAGCAAGTTACCTACTGGGAACCCCGAGCCACTGAGTAAGCTGACAAGAGGTTAACATCAACCTGAGCAACTGGATACAAAGAATTCATGGTTCTGCACTTTTAAGAGAAGGGAGAGAACAAAAGCTGAGTACATGAATGTTTACCCAAGAGCCAAGACTCCATTTTCCATTGAGCTTGATTATTGTTCAACCACTTCTTTGAAATAAACACTGTTCAAATTTTAAGGTAACAAGAAGGACAAGAAAATCGTATTACAAAAATATACTTCAGCACAGGCAGACATCACTCCCCATCACCTGCCCACTTGCCAAGGTCTCTCCCTAATTCCAGCTTGCTTGCGCAGTATCAGGCTGCACCAGACTTCTCCGTAGAAGACAAGTTGTGTTTATCTGAGTCAGAGCTTCTATATACAATGGGAAGGACGGCCACTTTAAAATACTGCAAATAATTTGCTTCCAATATTTATGTGAATTTTTTTTATGTTTGTATTAGACGCCAAGCAAAGACTTTCTAAAGCCTCAACACAGAGAAGTTTTAGAAGCATTAACACTGCCTACAGTTGATGATTGGATGGTATATCTGCTTTGTGACACTTTAACTAGACACAACAGCACTTTCTTCCATTAGCAGTTTGTCTAGAAAGAAAACCTTATTAGTCTAGAGAAAACAAAAATGTTAGTTGAAACCAAAATTTCCATTATCCTCTTTAAGAAAAATAAGCCTGTGCTCATCACCATCATAAACATGCATATCTTCTGTGTATGCTTCACACTCTGGAGTCTCCGAGAAACTATTTCGGGCTGTGGCCACCCACTGTTACCAGGCTGGCACAGATGGGGCAGCCACCGTGGGCTGGCCATCTGGCCCCACAGAGCAACTCAGAGGGGCGCAGCTGACCCAAGTTGCCTGATGCAGTGAGGCGAGCATCCTGGTGACCTCCTTACTCACACAAACTGAGGAGACAGGAGGGCAAAGTTACCCTGGGTCCAGATTCCCGGCAGGCTGCAGGCCCACATGTATGGGGACCGGGAGTTTGGCAGCAATGGAGCCAGCACAGAGAGGTCACCAGGAGCCAGGGAGAAGACGGGGCACACAGCAGACACCAGGGGGGCTGTGAGGACAAATGGGGCACCCTGGAGAGCAGGTACCAGCAGACACCTAGACCTAAGTCTAATGCATTCTTAGTTACCTGATTTTAAAAACAAACCACATATGTTTTGATAATTTAAGTTTTTAATTCTCAAATGAGAGCTGTGCCACTTAAGAATATTTGGGATACCCACCAGGTGGAAATGGACAACAGCAAGAAACTCCCCTGCTGCCCAGGCAGGGCGGAGCCGCAAGCCATCGTGCAGCTTCCGCAATCTCAACTTCATGGAGAACAAGAGTCCAGCTCCCTCTCTAGCTTCTCCTCACTACTGCTTCTTCTCAAATTCCTCCTGTTTTGGTTAAAGTCAGTAACTTCAATCTGGAAGCACAGGCCAACCATTAGAAACCCCAGAGGCAATAAAAATGGCAGCAAAAATTAACCAGAACCAATTGTTGGTACTGTGAAGCTCACCAAGATCTGACATGAAACAAGAACTCATGTGCATAAGACCCCTCTTTATTTGGCACTCATCCTCTACAATTCATATAGTGTAGGTGATGACTATAGATCTTTTAATAACAGATAACAAAACAAATTGTGGAACCAAGAAAGCCTTTCTGAGCATGCAGCAAAGCAGCACAATGGCCCTGAGCTACCTCCCCAACCTTTCATATTTTTATTTTTATTCTAAGACAGGATCATGTTAAGTTGAAAAGCTGCCCAGGATAGATTCAAACTTGGAATCCTCCTGTATCAGCCACCTGGACCACTCGGATTGCATATGTAAGACACCATGCCCAACTGCAACCAAACTGGGTAACAGAGAAAAAGCTGATCCATTCCAGAACACCATTCTTTCTACGTAGTGTTAGCTGGATAATACAGTTGAGTAGTGCTAGGAGATGCAGAAACATGACTCGAGTCAGGAAATCTAAAATTAACCCTGAGGAAATTCCATGCATCAGTATTTTCTAAACTTCTGTCTTCTAGGCAAGTCTATTCTTGTTCTTTTATCCATTCTTGACTACTAATCCCTCTGTAGGGCATTAATCACTCTGTTACAATCATATTATGAATGAGAACTCAATCCAATAAAGTTCAAAATGGCTTAACTTTTTATTTATTGTATTAACAACTTAATATTCTATAATTGCATCACAAAGTGTATTTTGCTGCACATTAGAAAGACAAGGGTAATTCTTCCCTTTGCTGACAGCTCAACTATTTCTAAAAAACATTAGAAATATTTCAAAATAATCTTTTCAGCCAGTACCATGTCTGTAATTTCTTTTTTGTCTAACAGTTCCATTGCATGAGACCAGGCTGCAGTACTCTTCAAGTCAGATGTGAAGCTGTGGTCACAGAGGCCCAGGAGACAGCAGCCAGGGCTGACCACAACATATAGCCCTAACCACTAGTAATAATCTGGTTCAAACTGCAGCACCGTCTAGGACTAAATTCACGCAAAACTGCAAAGAAAACAGATTCTGTGACACAGGCACCAATAATGGCAGTGAAACTGAGAAACCAGCAGAAGGGTGCTGCTTTCCAGTTGGACAGAGTAGGAAGTCGTTTACCACACAATGACTTGCTACAGACCAGAACTCCAATCTCACGGGCGAGACCTTCATCAGCTCATGTTGACCTCAACATTAAGCTTTACATCTCAAGTCTGTGTCAAACAACTATGCAAAACAACATTTTGAGTTCTTTAGGCCACCTGTAAAATGCAATCCAAAATGTCTTCCTGATAACTTCTTTCCCACATTACTGAACTGAGTCAAAGAGCCAACTGTATTCTTCACGGAGGTCTCGCCAGTGCAAACTCCACTGTCCTATAATTATGTACTCTGTTAAATTGTGCACCTCCAAAGGTAGGGATCAGTCTGATGACTCAAGTATATCTCAGCACTGGACACTGGAATGAAGAGAATTGTGCAAGGTGCCACAGTACGTATAAAAAACACAAAAGAGCTACCATCCATCATGAACTGCCCACGTGAAGAGAAAACCCTCTCCTTGGTTAGTGTGTAAGAAGGGACAAAGTACAGATCTACTTAAGCTAGGAAGTGGATTGTTAAGGCTGGGGCAAGGACATGGCTCAGTGCACAGCACTTGCCTAGCATGAGTGAGGCTGAATTCAACTCCCAACACAACACAACAAAGCCCAAAAATCACTTGCCACCTATCCAGCTGTACAATCCAACTTTGATGTGTCAACTGAAGGAAAGGTTAACTAGAAGTCAAGGCTCTGCATGTAACTCATGTATTTCTACTTCAGTTTACCAGTTAGTTTCAGCTCTTTACTTTTACTCCAGGATAACTGCCTTTTATTTTCTCTCCCCTTGATACCCTCTTAGCCAAAGTCTTCCTTATACCACATAATCTCTACTTAGCAAAACAGAGATTCCATTTTAGTGGGTGAAGGAGGAAGATACTGTAAATAACCCTGTAGTTCTGGCCGACTTTCAACCTGTAAGATTAGGGAGTTACAGGAAGGAAGAGCTGGTGAGCTCGGAGAACACAAAGACCTGCCATTACCTTTTGCTCATCATTTAGCTGGATGACCTTATTCAACATCAGCTTCTTCACTGGTGACTTGAGAACATGCAACTAGACCACACTCATGGGGTACTGAGAGGAATGAGTGGGAGAATAAATGTAAAGGGGGGTTGGAATCATGTGCCTATTGCTAGCATCATTCCCATCTGACCTCCTCTACCAGGCAGTGTGGGTTTTTGTGGTATTTACACAACTATGCCAACTCTGAAACTCTGCTGTACTTGCCACTCTCCCTCCCAGTGTCCAATTTTACCCCTATATCACAGTGCACAGGGTTCCACAACACCCTCAGTCCCAGTGCTTGTTTGGGGACCTTATGGAGAATTCCTGGACAATTCTTTCTATAAGGACACTTGAACTAATGTTATCTTACAAGAAAGTCATTCTCTTTCCCACTACATATGTGCAGTCAATACTCATCTCTTTTCAGCCTAGTCACTGAATAAACATATGCACAAATATTACTGAGGCCAGAAACTGTGTACAATACTCAACTCTGCTTCTTAAGTATCTTCACAATACATAGTACTTAGAGAAGTCAGTGTCTGTTTGTGGG
>PVJX010032225.1:0-20607 GCA_004027295.1 Dolichotis patagonum | reverse complement strand
GGACCAGGGCTTCCCTGAGAAGTACCAGAGCCATGCTCAGTGACAAGGCCCTGAGCCACTCCGAAGAAGAGAACAGCCAAATTCATATCAGGAAAGAAACTTAACAAGTTCCTCCAGGAGAATCCACAGTAAAAGGAGAACCAGCCATATCATGGAGAACCAACAACACTACCTCTTCCTCTCCAGTCTCCTTTTTATGTTGGCAGTCACCCTCAGATGGGCCATCCACACTCAGCATCATGCTGATGCGATTTACCTGGTATTAGAAGTTGACCACCAGTTATCAATCCACCACACACTCTAGTACCTATAGCTTTGAAAAAGTTAAGGACTGGTAAGACAATAGAAACTCGGAAATTTCAAGTGCGATCATAAATATAGATACTGTCATAATTTTCAAATAGTTTCACACATTATTAAAGCCTGTGAAAAATGACACTGTCAATCTTGGGCAACATATGTATAAATTTTAAAAATGTACATATATTCTACTTTAGTAATCAATGTTAAGAACTTAATAAAAATGAAATAATAGGTGAGTCAAGTTTCACAGGCAATAATTTCCATGCATCATTAGGACAGTAAAAAGTTAGCAATTATCTAATTTTGGCATATATCCAATTTATTGTAATAAATTAACCAATGGGCTGTGTATACCTTTCAAATATAAATTCAAATATAAGTTAGAGCTTGTATCAAGCTTGAGAAAGAAATTAGGGCATTTAAGAGCATGTCCGTGAATCACAGCTCTTGCCACATCAAGGGAACACTGTGCATTGTCAGAGCCTGGAGTGGCCAGACAAGTATGACCCAAAGAACACAAGGACCTGGGCAAATGGGTGTTAGCTGTAGAAATTGTTGTTCTGGCTTTACATTAAGTCAGCTTCTCCTTGGAATGGTAGCCAGACAATAGAAAAAAGAAAGCAAATGATGTCATTGCTATGTAGCTCAGTGTATGAAGCCTATGCCTGCAATACAACTGAGTGCAGAAAATACCTCTGTGAACTGCTGTTGAACACAGTGGCTGCCACTGGACACTTTGGATTCCTCTGATCATTTTCTGTTGGACAGTGGCTGAGGACCATTCAGGTTCCTTCGTATCAGCCCACTGACTCTGTACTCCATACTTTTCTTTTAGTAAATCGTGTCTTAATCCTAACCTTTCCTGTTGACACCTGAATAAGCCTTCTCCCTCACTAGCTGTTTCTGATTATTTTCTGTGGGCTCCTAGTTACCTAGTCCACTGTCACAGTATATCAGGACTGTAGAGAAGACAAGGTTCAATGAGTAACAGAAACAAATGGTGATTTACAATTAAGAAATGAATTTTATTCTATTTTAATATGCAAATGACAACATACCAGTGTGCAGGCATTTTAAAATTAGATTACATGGAAATAAAAAAGATTTGTATAGAAAACAAAGAGATTAAATTATCATTATTTGCAGATGGCTCAATCTTCTGCATAGTAAATCAAATAATCCTACTAAAAGACTTACTGATTTCATGAACAAATTCAGCAGAAAGTCAACACTTGATAAAATCAAGAGTGTTCTACACCAAGAATGAATTCACATAGAAAGAATATAGAAAACCAATATTATTTACAATAGCATCATAAAAAACATAATTATTTTGGAAGTAAGCTAACCAAGACACTGAACAAACTCTATAATGAAAACTACCATACACTGAGAAAGGAAATAAAAGAGAATATTTAAAAAAATGGAAAGATATCCCTGGTTCTAGATAGGCAAAAGGAATGTTTTCAAAATTATCAGACTTGCAAAAGTGACACATGAGTTAAATGCAGTCCTAATCAAAACATCAACAGAATTCCTCATTTAAATAGAAAATGTCTAAAAATCTTATGGGACCAGAAGAGAGCTAGAATAAGAAAGAAATCTTGGGTAACAAGACCAAAGTAGTAGGCATCAATCTCCAGGTATCAAGTTTTATTACAAAGCTACAGTGATAAAAACAGCATGGTGTAGGCAGAAAAACAGATATGTGAACCAATGGAATAGAGTATAAAGTACAGAAACAAACCTGGGTTCATTTGGCTATCCAACCAATGAAAAATGATCCAAAAACACATACTTAAAATAGGAGAGCCTTGGCATGCTATTGGTGCAAACCCCATGCCAGACTGGATGGCTATGAGCTGCCCTCAGACCTTCCTTTTGCTGGGCATGCTTTTGAAGGCAGGACTGCTATGAGCTACCCTCAGACCTTCCTTGCACCAGGTGTGCATGCCCCATACCAGACCAGACCACTGGAAATGCCGACCTGCTTCTCTCAGCAACCATCCCCATCTGCTGGAGTAAGTACTGCTGTTGATGTTTGGCTCCCACTTCCCCTCCCAGAACCTTGAACTGCAATGGATTAACTGTACTGGGTTGATAGGAGAATTATTAACTCCTTACACAAGCAGAAAACCTCAGCAGGCTCCAGTCAGTATGGTGAGTCTGCCCCCAAAACAGAGGTCTTCAGAAGGTAAATAGAAGCAGTAGCAAAGCTCCCTCCAGCTATGAGACCTCCAAGAGCTTGTCAAGAGCATAGGTGACTCATTTCTCCACAGGGAGAACATCAGGCAGGTTGAGGAGTGTATCAATAAGTGTTCCCCCAGATTGGAGAAAATTAAAAGGGCATATGAGACACCCAGTGACACAGTAGGGTCTCAGCAGAGACACACACTATAGACAGGGATATCTGGTGACCTGTAATAACCTGAAGATATAGTTACAGCAGGAACTAAGGGTTGACTTACATCAATACTCCTAGGATAGTCAGCCCGAGAAGAACATAGGACTGACTCAAAAGGACCCACAGCAGAAATTCAGGTGACTGGGCCTTCTCTTCATTGTGGTACTCAATAATCAGACAAACATCAACCACACAGTAGAACCTAAGATTCACATCACGAACAGTTATAACTATTGGGAGTGAAAAATCAAATATTAACCCATACCGTGAAAATGACAAAGTGAAAAAGCAAAATGCAATCTCATACATCTAGTCCATCAGGAGCAAGAAGAGGGGACAGTGAAATAGAGGACTTTAAAGGTTATACACCAGAAATCTCTGAAAAGATAGTAAATGAAATAAAGAAACAAATCCATGAGGCTGTAGAGGAAATCAAATGAGAAAAAATTTCTCATGTAAAGACAGAAATGACAACCTTAGTAAATGAGATGCTCAGCATGGCTAGAGAAGAAATAGATTAAAAAAAAAAACAAGAGCATGGGAAATTGACTGAAACCTTGAATGGACATAGAAAACAAGTAGAATTCATGAAATAAATTCAAAGAGATATCCAAAAATTCTATTTAAAGCTGGAAAAACTGTTTAAATGAAGTTGAGGACAGAATTTCAGACCTTGAAGACATGATCACAGTTAGTAATATAGAGTAGAACTTTTAAGAACAAAAAAGCAGCATGAAATGACAATCCAGTAGCTTCAAGATGATGCCAAGAGAAACAATATAAGACTAATAAGCATTAATGAAGATGTAGCAGTCAATATGAATGACATTGGTAAAGTATTTACAGAAGTAATAGCAGAAAATTTCCCAAACATGGGGAAGGAAACTTATGTGCAGATACGTGAGGCATATATAATGTCAAACAGTCACAAAAAACATAAATCTACACTCAGACATACAATAAGTAAGATCCAAGACATACAACATAAAAACAGAGTATTAAAAGCTGTTAAAGAAAAGATACAACTCACCTATCAAGGAAAGTCCATCAGAATAATGGCAGACTTTTAAGCACAAATTCTCAAGTTAAGAAGATGTTGGAATGAGGTGTTTCAAGCCCTTAGAGAAAATAACTTTCAATCCCAATTAATGTACCCTGAAAAACTCTCTTAGAAATTTAATGCAGAAATAGATACTTCCAAAGAACAAATGAAGAAATTCACGTCCACCAAACCAACCCTAGAAAGAATACTGAAAGATATACTAGATAGAGTAAAAATGACCACAATCTCCAGCACAGCAGAAAGAAACTACCAGGAGGGCAAGAAAATAAATAAGGGAGAAAAGCAGAAAACAAACAACAGGAACATAATGTGACAAGGTTGAGCCTGTAGATCATATTTAAATCCATAAATGCAAATGGTCTCCATTCACCTATTGAAAAAAACAGGTTGACAGAATGGAGCAAGAAACAGGATCCCACAATATGCTGTATACAAGAAACACATCTGACCCAAAAGGAAACTCATAGATTAAAAGTCAAAGAATAGAAAACAGTATTCCATACAACAGGAATCCAGAAGCAAGCAGGGGTTAGGGAGGCAACTACATACTTGTTAGTGGAAAACTTCAAGAGGAAGAACTAGCAATTATAAATAGATATGCATCAAATATAGGAGCACCCAACTATGTATGACAAATACCAATGGACATGAAAAACCAAATACACAAGAACACAATGTAATAGGGGAACTTAAAATCCCACTGTCAAAGAGAGATAGATCAGGTAGACAAAAGTCAGCAAAGAAACAACAGAACTGAATCATACCTGTGAGCAAATGGATTTAGTGAATGTTTATGGAGTGTTCCACCCAACTACATTAGAATATACACTCTTCTCAGCTGCACAAGGGGCATTCTCCAAAATAGACCATGTATTACACAAATGCAAAGGGATTGCAATTATCCCATGCATAATATATGACCATAGTGCACTGAAATTGGAAGCCAATGATAAAAAATTGCAAAATCTTCAAAAATACATGGAAATTAAATAAGAACCTCCTGAAAAATGAGTGGGTTACAGGTAAAATTAAAGAAGACATAAAACAATACGTACAATTCAATGAAAATTCAGATACAACACGCTATAACCTGTGGGATACAATGAAAGCATATAGCAATAAATTATATAGCAATAAATTGTCACATCAAGAAAATGGAATGAGCACAAATAAACAACCTAATGCTACATCTCAAGCTTCTAGAAAACTAAGAGCAAGTCAAAACCAAAGCTGACAGATGAGAAGAAATTATAAAGATCAGAACAGAAATTAACACAATTGAAATGAAAAAACAATACAAAGAATTAATGAAATAAAGAGCTGTTTTTTTGAGAGACTAAACAAAATTTATAAACCTGTAGCCAACCTTATCCAGAAAAAGGAAGAAAAAACTCAAATACATGCAATAAGGACTTAAAAGAGGGAAATTACTACAGATCCCATGGAAATTCAAAAGATCATGTATACCTATTATGAAAATCTCTACTCACACAGGGTGGAATAAACAGGAAATGGAAAGATTTCTAGAAACATATAAAATGTCAAAGCTTAGACTCAACCAAAAGAGAGAATTATAGGCCAATCTCACTAATGAACATTGATGCAAACATTCTCAATAAAATATTGGCTAATAGAATGCAGTAAACCATTAAGAAGATAATATGTCATGACCCAGTGGGATTTACTCCAAGAATGCAGGGATGGTTTGATATATGCAAATCAATAAATGTAATACATCACACCAAAAGAGTCAAAAATAAAAATCATATGATCATCTCAATAGATGCAGAAAAAGCTTTTGATAAAGTACAGCACCTGTTCATGATAAAAACCCTACAGAAACTTGGAATAGATGGTATCTACCTCAATCTCATAAAGGCCATTTATGACAAACCAACAGCCAAAATTATACTAAATGGACAAAAACTGAGAGCCTTCACTCTAAAACCAGCAACAAAACAAGGATGTCCACTATCACCAGTCCTATTCAATATATTTCTAGAAATATTAGCCTGAACAATCAGACAAGAAGGAGAAATAAAAAGCATGAAAAGAGGAAAAGAAGTTAAATTATCATTATCTGTAGATGATATGAACCTCTATATAGAAGACCCCCAAAACTCCATTAAAATACTACTAGAGGTATCAAACAAATTCAGCAGTGTAGCTGGATACAAATTCAAAACTCAAAAATCAATAGTATTCCTGTACACAAACAAAAAATCAGAAAGAGAAATTATGGAAATATTGCCTTTCACAATAGCATCTAAAAAAGGAATCAACCTAACCAAGATTGTAAAAGATTGTAAAAGAACTATATGCTGAAAATAATACTACTCTAAAAAAGGAGGTTGAAAAAGATATTAGAAAATGGAAGGACATTCCTTAATCTTGGTTAGGAAGAATCAAAATTGTGACAATGACCATACTCCTAAAACACTTATACCAGTTTAATGCAATCCCAATCAAAATAACATTAACATACCTTACAGATCTAAAGAAAACATTCTTAAAGTTCATTTGGAAACAGAAGACACCTAGAATAGCAAAGGTGATTTTTGGTAACAAAAGTAAGACAGGAGGCATCTCAATTCCTGACTTGAAACTATATTACAAAGCCACAGTGATAAAATCAGTATGGTACTGACAAAGAAATAGACCTGAGGATCAATGGAGCAGATGAGAAGATACAAACACAACTACAAAGACACCCAGTAAAGTTATATTTGACAAAGGGGCTAACCAGGTTCACTGGGAAAAAATTTAATAAGTGGTTTTGGAAAAACTGACTTTTCACATGCTAAAGAGTGAAACTGGACCCATGCCTTTCACCACGCA
This sequence comes from Dolichotis patagonum, assembly GCA_004027295.1. Lineage (NCBI taxonomy): Eukaryota > Metazoa > Chordata > Mammalia > Rodentia > Caviidae > Dolichotis > Dolichotis patagonum. Next base: position 13,999 of record PVJX010032225.1, on the reverse strand, counting down.
CTAAACTAAAGTCAGAATGAATCAAGGACCTAAATAGTAAAACAGAAACACTAAATCTACTGGAAGAATCTCTCTAGAGTAAAAAATAATAAAAACTGAAAAAGTAATAAGACCCAAAATGTATAATAGATATTGTAAAAAATAAGAAAGAAGGAAAGGGCTCCAAAGGATATAAGTGTGTAAGATAGATGAACATATTACTAAATCTTTGTTGTATCATTGAACAGAATGGTTTGCACTGTCAATCTTTGAGTGTCTATCCACTTTTTATGCTTTGATTTTGTAACCTGAACAACTATTTCTAATGTGACAATATGTAATGTAACAACTAGTGATTCCTTAGTGTTAAATTTTTTTGAACTCTACCCTTCTTTTCTATTTTCTTCATTCTTTAAAAAATTAGGCAGTCTTTTTAATAAACAGTGCAGGGAAACTGCATTCACATGCACAAAATTAAGTGCAAAACCATATCTCTCAACATATTTAGTTTCACTAAGTTAAAATCAAAATGGATCAAAGATCTAAATGCTAAAACAGAAACAAACTTCTCAAAGGTAAGACAGTTAAAACTCTTTAAGTTATAGCACAGGCAAGGACTTCTTGAACAGAATCCAAACTGCACAAGGAATAACATCAAAAAATAAAAAAATAGGATCACATCAAGTTAAACAAAAGCTTCTATGGAGCAAAAAAAAAATCATGTGAATAGACAACCTACACAATAGAAAAACATCTCATCTCTGTTCCTCAGACAAAAGGTTGATACCTAGAATATATAAAGAACTAAAAAAAATTAGACCTCCCAAATGAAAGACCAATAAAAATATGGGCAACTAAATGATTAGACAGTTCTAAGAAGTACAAATGGCAATATATACATCAAAGATAGCCTCTTTAATAAACAGTTCTGGAAAATCTGGACTTCCACATGTTGAAGATTAAAACTAGACTCATGTGTATCACCATGCACTAAACTGAACTCAAAATGGATCAAAGGTCTAAGTATTAAAAAAGAAACACTAAATCTAGCATAAGAGAAGATAGATAGACATCTTTAATACACAGGAGAGGGCAAAGAGTTCATGGACAAAATGTAAATTGCATGGGAAGTACTTTATAGAATCAACAACTCATATCATCTCATTAAATAGTTTTTCTAAATCAAAAGAAATCACCAAGAGAGTGAAAAAACAACCACAGATTGGGAAAATTTTAGTCAACTGTCTCTCAGATAAAGGGGTTATATCTAGAACATATAAAGAATTGAAAAAAATCAGACCTCCAAATTCAAAGACACAAACCAAAAATGAAAATCTGAGGTAAATATGTATTTCTCAGATGAAGAAATACAAATGACAAATAAATATATGAAAAAAGTTCAACATTATTAGTCATTGAGAAATTCAGGTTAAAATAACACTGAGATTACATCTCATTCCAGAAGAAATGGCTACAATTAAGAAATCAACCAGTAACAAAAGTTGGTGGGGCTGTGAGGAAAAAGAAACTCTTCTCCACTGTTGGTCATAGTGTAGACTGGTAGAAACACTGTGGAAATAAGTGTGGAGATTCTTCAAAAACCTAGGATTAGAGGTCCTATTCTACTTAGCTCTTCCCCTGCAAGATATCTTCCCAGAAAAACTGATAACATCATACCTTAGTAAAATATGTGCACCCAAGTTAATAACAGCACAATTTTTAAAAGCTAAATATCAAAAACAACTCAAATGCCCATCAGCCACAGAATGGATTAAAAAATGTGATATTTTTAAACAGCGGACTACTACTCATCTGCAAAGAAGGACATACTCAAGGCTTTTTTTATTTTAAAGAGAATAAAATCAAGTCAAATGAAACAGAATAAAGCTAATCAGAACAGAACAATGAAAATGACACAGGGCTTCAAAACAAGATAATAGGAAATCAACAATGTGTACCATAATACGTCTTGTCTTCTTCAAAATTACTGCTTATACCATGAAACATAATAAAATCAAACAAAACAAAATAGAATAAAACCAATCAAAACAAAAATGAAAGCATTACAGAACTTCAAAACAAGATAATAGGAAATCAACAATGGTTACCATAATTCTATAATTCTATTATTTTTAAAATAGCTGTCCATTCTTATCAGACACAATAAAATCAAACATAACAAGACAGAATAAAACCAAACCCAACAAAACTATGAAAACAATATGAGAATTCAAAACAAGACAACAGGAAATTAACAATGGTTACATTCGTCTCTTTGTAGACATTTCCTCCTCTATCACTTTCACAATATGTGTTGTACCTTTTGGATCTCACTAACTCTTTCAGTTTTTTAGACTAAGAGATAACACTATGTTCAGCCATATGAGTCTCAGCCATTTCACCCATGAATTATGTTGCATCCATTTATCTACAAGAGCCCCAAGACTAGCCCTCTGTATAGCTGAGTACCTTTCCATTGTATGAAAATACCATACCCTTCTTGCCCATTCTTCAGTCAAGAATGGGCAAGCTACTTCTGCTTTTTCTGGTCTCCTGTTACATGGAACATTGCTTTCTCTCCTTTGACTTTCAGTCTATGAATTTCCTTTTCAGTTAAATGTGTTTCTTTTACATTTTATTGATGGATATTGTTTCTTGATCTACTCTACCTGTATTTCTTTCTATTGATGAATTGGGGCCATCTACATTAATGGTTAAAACTGACATGCATTGGCTTGTCTCTAACATGCTATTCTCCTGCTGTTAGTCCCCAACTTTTCCCCTTCATTCAATTCCCTGTCCTATTTGTTGATCTCCCTCTGGTGCTATTCCTGGAACCATGGCCATCTTTATCTCTTTGGAATATCTTTCAACACTCTCTGTAGGGCTGGTTTGGTGGTTATGAATTCCTTCAGTTGCTCTTTATCATGGAAGTGTCTTATTTTTCCATCAATTTTGAAAGATAGTTTTGCAGGATACATCAATGTGGGTTGGAAGTTATTTTGTTTTAGGATTTGAAGCTCTTCGCTTCAAATCTTCTTGACTTGAAGGTTTGTCTTCTTGACTTGAAGGTTTGTCTTGAGAAGTCTGTTGTGATTCTGATGGGTTTTCCTTTATGGGTGATCTGTTTCTTTTCTCTAAAATCTTTTAATATTATTTTTGTGCTGAATGCCTGGGATCTTGATTATTACATGTCTGGGTGTAGATTTATTTTGGTTACGGCTGGTTGGAGTTCTACATGCCTCCAGTCTGTACACTAAGTCATTTTCCTATGTTTGTGAATTTTTCTGTTGTTACTTCTGTGAATAGTCTTTTTATATCATTTATGTTGGCCCTTGCCTTTTTTCTGACACCAATCACTCAAATTATTTTCCTTTCCATTGTTTTACAATTACTGAATTGTCATTTCCTGGTTTCTCTTTTTTTTAAAAGATCTTTTCTTTCATAATCACTAGCTGCAATCCTGTCTTCAAGGTCTGAAAGTTTAACTACAATCTCTTTCAAGTGGTTTTGCCAGTACTCAAAGGGTTTTTTAATTTCCTGGATATCCCATTGAATCTGTTTCATGCATTGTTATTGCTTCCTATATGTAATTCCTCCTCTTTTTTTGTCTGTCTTCTTTAGATGTGCTGAGCAATTCTTTCATTATGTTTGTGATTTCTTATTTTACTGAGCTATTATTTGTGTTTTGATTACTTTCACAGCTCCATGAAGTTGTTTCTTTACTTCATTTCTTTCAGATATTTTAGATGTGTGATTTCCATTTTATTCCTTGTATATATCTCACAGAATAGCACCATGTGGGCTGGAGGCCTGAGATTGCCTTTTGCTCCTTTGTCTTGTCATTTTCCTGGGTTCCTTCAGATGAGTGGGTTGTGAGGCCCCAGATGCTTCTCACATTTGTTGTTCTTCTGCAGTGTAGGGGAATAGGCTATGCACCTGAGTTTCTACAAGTCCAGGTTACTGAGGAAGGAGTGGCTCGTGGGGCAAGCCTCTTTAGACCCATGCAGCTACACTGACTCTTCACCAATGGCCATGATTGTGTGGTGGCTGTGCTGCTTCTTCTTTCAACCTGCATACTACACAAGGACTCCCTTGCTGACAATAGGTCTACAGGGGTTGTGTTTGTGTGATTATCCTGGCCTGTGCTGGCTGATCATGGTAAGCAAGCGTCTCTGATGGTCTGCAGGTACAGGGGGGTGTATCTGACTTTATCGTCCTGCCTGTGCTGGTTACCTAAGGGAAGCAAGCATTGGATGGTGGCAGGAGAGTAAGGGTGGGTCTGGCTATTTATTCCTGATTGTGCTGTCTACCTATACTGTCTGCCCATTGTAGGCGAGCCTTCTGATGGTAACAGACAGGCAGGAGTGTGTCAAACTCAAGGCTTTTAAAGGTAAATGATTTCAAATTGAGACCATACTTGTAAGTGAAATAAGTCAGATTCACATCTGTAAACATCATGTTATCTCACTATTGTAAAAAATTGAAAGAATAAATAAGATCCAAAATGTGCAAATAGATGTTGGCAAAGGGAAAGAAACTGCTTAAATGGAAAGAACAACTGGGATTGGGAAAATGAGAAAAGGAAGAAGGAAAAAATAATACACTAATTATAATGCTAATCTCTATCAAGTCTTCAAAAAGAATGGTTTGTGCTTTCATGGTTTCATTATTTTTCATACCAGTATCTTGTAATCTGAGCAACTACTTTGATAACAATATGCAATATGTAATGCATTGTTAATCTTCAATTATTTTGTTTTGAAATTCTGTATCATCGCTTTTATTTTTTTTATTTTAAAATAAAAAAAATATTAAAGAAAAATGTTCAACATATCTGGCCATTAGAAAAATGCGAATTAATTCAACATAGATCAATCTCCCTCTAAAAAGAATGGATACCACCAAGAAATTCACCAATAAAAAATAATGGAGAGGCTGCCAGGGGAAAAGACATTCTTCTTTATCATTGGTGGGAGTGTAAACTGATATAGCCACTGCAGAAATCATTCTAGAGCTTCTCAAAAACTAAAAAGAAATTCCATTTGATCCAGCTACTTTTATTCTAGGTACCTTCTCAAAAGAGCTAAAGTTATCACATCACAGTAAACCATTCATACTCATCTTTATGGCAGCACAATTCAGAAAAGCTAAATCTTGGAAATGTCCTAGATGCCCACAAACAGATGAGTGGATAATGAATGTATGGTATTTATATGGAATATAGTAATATTTGCCATAAAATGGATAAACTTAATTCATTGTAGGAAATGGGTGTACCATCAGATCATAATGTAAAGTGAAATAACTCGGACACAACACTTTAAATATATCATGGCTTCTTTTATATGAGAAATTCAATATGTAAATGCAAAGTAAAAGATAATAGGAAAAAGAGAGAAGAAAATTATTGTAGTCCAGCAAGATCAATGTGTTTCTTATAATTTAAGATACACATAATATATATACTATAAGATACACAATGTGTATCTTATAATTTAGTATTAGTGTCTTATGTAATGTGTGGTTTTCTGTCCCATTAGTACAGCTGTTAATCTGTATATGATAATTACTTTGATAAAAAATTTGTAAGAGAAATCAATGGAACTGATGTTGGTAACTAACTTATTTTTTAATCTACAGCACAGCAGAAGAGCAGAAAAAAAGGATTAAGATGTGTTATGTACTTGTACCAAGTCTTTGCAATGAATGTAATCATTCAGTATTGCAAATTTATACTAACAAAATATTTTAAAAACAGTCTCAGACCTCCTAATGCTTGGAAATTAAAGAAGGGAGTGCCAGAAAAACATGGACCCACAGGTAGTAGAAACTCAGCAACATTGCTCATAAAATCTAAGGAGTGTTTGGCTGACTCTTCATTTGCTTGTGAGCAGCAGATTTCCCAAGACAAGTGCAGGGACCAGAGAGCCAGCAGCTATGTCAGGGACAGTACACTGTGGGGGACACAGCTTCCGGAGATGGAGTCCTTCATGGTGCTCTAGTTTCCAGTCTTATAGTTTTAATAGTTTTTATCTCCATATTTTTCTTATGGAGATTCATTGTTTTTCTTTTATGATTATGACTTTAAGTCATTTTTATATTTTCACTGAAAGCCTTGTGCATTAATTTCTCCATCCAAGTCTATAAGGAGATTTGCTTCAGGGTCCATGATGGTTTTTTCCAGCCAACAAATCTTGTGTTCCTGTTTCTTCACATGCTCAGTAATGTTTTTGTTAGATACTGAACATAAATAAAATAAACAGTAAATATGGGTGTTTCAGTGTATATGTAATATGTATACACACACATGAATAGAAATGTAATATACATATTAACATACTGTACTTTCCATTTATTCAAGATCATCCTTAATATAGCTAAGAAATATCTTAAAATTTTCCAAGTATAACCTAGGCTTATAATTAAATTATAAGAATAATTCAATATTCTTAAATTATTCCTAAATTTAGTGTATATTTAATCTGTTGTAAATGGAAGTTTAAAATTTCCATTTTATATTTTCAATGTTGGTAAATTATAAATTATGATGTAAAGAACCAAACAAATAAATCTTGAGTATTTGCATTTCTGTACCCATCCACTAGTTCCAGTCACCTCTGGAGGATTTCTCAGTATTTTTTTTAATATAGAAAAATTTCACTTCAGTTAATTAAGACTTACGAATCTGCTATTGGAGTTGTATGTATTCTCTTGTGATTGTGCAGCACATTCTACAGGTTTTGAAAATATACAGTGCCATACAGATCTCATTATAATGTTGTGCAGAATAGTTTTACTACACTAAAATCTCCTGGCCTCCACCTATTCATCCCTCTCCATTCTGAGAATTTCTGGAAACTACTTACCTTTTTACTCTGTCAATAGTTTTTTCCTTTCCATAATGTCTTATAGTTGGAATCACACAGTATAAAGGCTTCTCTAATCGGCTTGTTTTACTTATTACTATGCATGTCAGGTTCCTCTTTGCTTTTCTATAGATTAATGATTAATTTCCTTCTAGTGCTGCATACTAATCCATTGTTTGGATTTACCATGATATTTATACAAATGCAAGTGTTTACTATGAATACAGCTATTGCAAACATCTAGCTTGTGCAGCTTTTTGAATGGGAATAACTTTTCAACTCCTTTGGGAAAATACCAGAGTACAAGTGCTGACTAGTATGATGTGAGAATATGTTTAGTTACAAAAATAAATTACCCAGCTGTGTTCCAAAGTTCTACCATTTTGTGTTCCCACCAGCGACGATACCAAGTGCCTTTCTCTCCACGTTCTCACCTGTATTTGGTATTGCTGGTGTTCTGCATTTTGCCACCCTAACGTGTGTTTAGTGTAATCTATTGTTTCAATTTGTATTTTGTTAATGTGGTACCATACAAAGTATCTTAATTTACACTTATTTTAAACATGTTTCTTTTATTTGGCTCAAAACTTTTGTTCATTTTAAATTGGGGTTTAAATTTTTATTGTTATTTTTAGAAGTCTGCATAATCTGCATATCAGTCTTTTTATCAGATACAGATTTTTCAAGTTTTTTCCCTTAGCTCTAGTATTCCTAACCTCAGATTTCTTTATTTTTAGGAGTTAAACAACTGTGATATGTATTTTTCTTCCCATAACTTGCTTCAAATCAATATTGACTTACTCAAGACAATTTTTCACCTGCATGCTTCTATATTTTCTCTCTTCTGTACCATTTATATTACAGTATTGCTTCTACACATGTAAACTACCCAATATTAAGGAGTTTTAGTTGTTCTTTAGTCAATCACCTTTCCTCTGCAGAAATTAAGAGAAAATAAGTATTTATAACAAACATACCTAGTTGAACATATAAGTTTTTAAAATTTTTCTATACATAGTTACTATTTCTCTGCATAGCTTTCTACATATCTGAGTTCCTATCTGGTACTATTTGAGTCAACTTAAAGGTTTAGCTTTTTGTACTGCTTGTAAATATGCCCATGACCAATGGCATCTGTCAGTTTTTGTTTATGTGACCATGCCTTTATCCACATGTCTTTATTTTGAGTTGGAGAGTAATGAGTATAGAATTAGAGGCTGACTTTAATTATTAGCACTTTTATTACTCCATTCTATATTTTTAGCAATCATATTTTTGATGAGATGATATCTGATAATTCCATCATTACATGCCTGTGACCTGAATTTTTCTCTTGTTGCTTCCAATATTTTTCTTCATTTTATCTTTCAACAATGGCCATATATAAATTTCTTTGCTCTAACCCTATTTATGTCCATGACTAAAATTGAGTACTTTGTGCTCAGTCAAATAACATTAGGGTAAAGATTATGGTTAAATACTAAACGGCAGTGAAGGGCTCACTCTGTCACCTGAATCATGGATGGCTGAGGATCCTAAAGTTACAGCACATTTGCAACTTTTCTCAAATTTCCCTGGTATGTCACTCAGAGTCTTAAAGTTTTCAAGGTGCACATGAACTTTCCCAGGCACTTTAAGCTGTGTAATCCGTTTGTCCATTCCTTGACTGAAGGGCATCTGGGTTGTTTCCAAGATCTGGCTATTACAAAGTGTGCTGCTATAAACATGGGTGCACATATATCACTGTGGTATGATATTTTCAATTCTTCTGGGAAAATGCCTAGAAGTGTGATAGATGGTTAAATAGGACTTCTAGTCCCAGCATTTTGAGGAATCTCCACACTGATTTCCACAGTGGTTGTACCAGACTACACTCCCACCAACAGTGGAGAAGTGTACCTTTTTCCCTAAAGCTCCTTCCAGGATTTATTATTGGTGGATTTTTTGATCTTGACCATTCTTTCTGGAATGAGATAGAATCTAAGTGTTGTTTTAATTTGCCTTTCTTTAATGATGTTGAACATTTTAATATATTTATTTGCCATTTACAGATCCTGTGCAAATACACAAGAACATAACTCTCTCACTTCTGAAATCTCCAGATAGTTGTCACTATCCCTTAAATTGACCCTTCCTGTCAATGAAGGCTACAATTTTGCCATGTTTACTAGGGAGAATAAAAGCTCCACAAGATAAAAGGTACCAAGTTCATTGTCTTACACGGCACAAAACAAGTTGTTGTAAGTATCTACAGTTGATGTTCAGTAGTGATGGATTCCAGTTTTACAAATTTATCTTCTAGCTACAATGTATTTGAAATCTTCACATAAATACTCAGTAGCTCTTGTGGTCATGCACAGATATGCTCAGACAGGTGGAAAATTTTAGTGGCACACAGTCCTAATCGGGGTTGAAAAAAGCAAACGTTTTCCTTTTGCTTGATTCCCATATAGTAAAGACATCATTTTCACCATGTATTCAGTCCCATGTTTTCATATTCTTGTACATTTTGCTGGTAATTTTGCTCTTCAAATTGCTTCAAGACCATAATATTAATATGCTGCATAGGATGCTTAAGTACAAGAAGGCTGTGATGCGCCTCGCACAGAAAATATACATGTTAGACATACCTGTCAGTTACAGGTATGTTAACCCCAACTTCAATGTTAAGAGTGAATGGCACACATTCAATACAGTGTCTTTAAAAAGAAACACACATGAATCAAAATAAAATGACAGATACTGTCATGGTTGTGGTGATAAAAGAGCCCTATAACATTGTGGATGATGTTGTAAACTAGTACAACAATGATGAAAATCAGTATGGAGAATTCTCAAAGAACTAAAATTAAAAATTCCATGTGAGCCAGCTATCCTTCTTGAAGGTCTCAGCCCCAAAGAGCTTCAAATATCATACTACAGTGATAAATGCATACCAATTTGTAGCAGCATAATTCGTAATAGATAAATCCTGGAAGCGGCCTGTATACTCATAAAAATACAATTCGACAAAGAAAATGTGGCATCTGCATATTGTAGAATACTGCTTGACAACAAAGGAGGACAGATGAAAGAGAATTGTATGAAAATGGATGCTCCTTAAGAATATGTTGAATGAAATAAACCGAACACACAAACTTAAATGCCATGTGGTATCTCTCATTTGAGTAAGGCAAAAATCCAAACAGATTAATAAAGGGTGGATAAAAGGAGATGGGGAGATGGATCTCTTGCTATTGGAAAAGGGTGAAAGTGACAAAAGATGAAGGTGCAGAGGTGAGAGAAGGGGAAAATTACTGAATAATTATATGCCATGTATAGAAATCTACTGATATCAATGAACGCAAACATTATATGGCATAAACATGAGCTAAAATTAATAATATCAAGAAGAATGAAAATGAAAGAGGAATTAGAGGAAAAAAGAGGGAATGGGAAAGAAAGGGGAGGAGTATGTTCTATGGAAATAATGTATGCTGTGTACATAAACCTCCTCCAACAGATGATCATAAACTGCACGTACCACAAACATATATGACCTAATACATATATTATGAAATAAAAAAGACAAAAATACATTAGAGAGGACTACACTGATCAGTTCATGACAATGTCAGAACCAGAGGTGTAGAGAGATCTGTGAACTTCCTCTAGGGCCAATGGTTTGATGCTCACAAACTCAGCATGTTAACCAGTATATGGAACAGCAGAGCCAAGACTAACAAGAATGTATTCTTTCTCTCATATTGTATAACTCTGAATATGTTTCACTGGCATGAAATTGCTGCTAGTGATAATTTCATCTGGTTATATAGTTCTGGGTTTCAAATTTCTTCAAACTTCTAAAACTGTGATTCTTGTACAGATAACTTGATGCTTAAATTTTCTCAAATTTTTTCAGTATTTATAAATTACAGCTTTTGAATTTATTGCTTCTATTTAATATCATTTATTTTATTATTTATGGACTAGAAAAATATATTAAATAGAAAGTTTTTGGAGGTATTCCACATCATTACTATTGTGGTTTTCATTTATAGGATTCTAAAATTTTTTTCTTTCAGTTATTTAATAAAAAAGCCTAAAATATTTTTAATTTGTTCCAATTAAAATATTAACCTTTTATACAAAATTTCTTCAATGGAGACAGACATGTTGAAAATGAATAGAGGCTATAGTTAAAGAATAAAGACAATTAATAAAATGAACAATTTTGTAGTGTACTTAAAAAGAGGAAAACATTGCTCTTCTTCATATATTTGAAGTCACTCAGTTTTTCCTCAGCACACTCTTGATATGTCCCTGAAACTTAACCTCATCCAGAGTTTGATGATTTACAGAAATAATAGCTTCATTCTTTACTATGGATTTATGTATAAATTCTGAAACAATTTTTTAATGTTACCTAATTTATGCACACATATAATTCATTCTACTGTATGTGGTTATGTGGGTTATTTCTACTTTTTTCCTATCTTCAACAATGCTGCTATGAATATCTCATATGCTTGATGTTGTCTATTCATGGTAGAATTTTAGGACCAGAAGATATCCAAGTCTTAGAGCTTAACAGGTAATGTTACAATGTTATAAAGAGTATGATAGCTCATGAAGCTCCACATCCTTTTTATTTTTTTAACCAACTTCTATTTTTATTTGAGATTAAGATCAAAGTTTTATTTGAGATTTTAACTTGTTTTTCCTCTCATTATTAATTTGGCTAAATATATTCTAATATGATTATCTTTTATTTCAGTTTCCTCTTTAGCAAATCCTCTTTAAAAATCTATGGAAATATTTTCTGTTTGCTTTATATTTTCATTTGAGCTAATAACTTTTTCTATTGGATCATATTTGGATATTAATTCTTTATTAGAATTTTTCATGTTCAATATTGTATTCCATGTTGCAAATGGTATTTGTGTTTTCTTCATCATATCTTTTAATTAATATAATGTATAAATGTTTATTAATTATTTTACTGAATTTAATTCATCATTGCATTATATTTCAATTATTAGACTTTCAATCTATTGTTCTTTTATTCCTAAGTGTTTCAAATTTTATTTTTCCTTAAGAATCAAGTTCTTGAAATATGTTAAGAAATAATAATCTTGTGAACGTATCAAGTAGAATTGAGTATAATTTATTACTTTTCTTGGGAAATTTTCCAGTTTGATAATTTTTTAAAATTTTATTTTAGAGAGGATACAACAAAGCAGATCAGAACAGAACAATGTAAGCAACACAGCACTTCACAACAAGACAACCAGATATTTAGAGTAGCTACCATAATGTTTCTTTCTTTGTAATAGTTGAGCATGGCTTCACATACAATAATATCAAATATAACAAAATAGTATAAAACAATTCAAGAGAATGAAAGAATTACGGGGCATTCTGAACCAATAACAGAAAATGAACAATAGCTACTACAATATCTCATTTTTCATAAAAAAATTTCTTTATACTATCACACATATTAAAATCCAATAAGAAACACCATGATAGAAACGATGGTAATGGAAGAACAAAAACATGGTAGGACTTCAAAACAAGATGATATTAAATCAGCAATGGCTGCCATAATGTCTTGTTTTCTTCAAAATACCTGTTCATACCATCACTCATAGTAGCATCAAACAAAACAGAATAAAACAATTCCAACTGATGAATGAAAATATTATAAGGCTTCAAAGCAATGAAATGGGAAATCATGATTGCCATAAAATCTTATATACTTTTCCCAACTCTTATACTAGGGAGACTATACAGTATTTACACATGTGAGTTTGCTTTATTTCGCTTATGAGTATGGTCTCAAGTCCTGTCCATTTATTTATAAATATCTCAGTGTGATCATTCTTTATAGCTGAGTAGTACTCCATTGTATAAAAATATCATAACTTTTTTATCCATTCCTCAGATGATGGGTACTTAGGTTGTTTCCAAGATCGGGATACTACAAATCATGCTGCTATAAACATGGGTGCACATATATCACTGTAGTATGATGTTTTCAGATCCTCTGGGAATATACCTAGAAGTGGAATAGCTGGTCAAATGGGACTTCCAATCCCAGGTTTTTGAGGAATCTCCAGACTGACCTCCACAGTGTTTGTACCAGTCTACACTCCCACTGACAGTGCAGAATTTCTTTTTCTCCACAGCTTCTCCAGCATTTGTTGTTGGTAGTTCTTTTTTTTTTTAATCCTGGCCATTCTTTCTGGAGTAAGATGGAATCCAAGTGTGGTTTTAGTTTGCATTTCTCTAACAACTAATGATGATGAACATTTTTTCATGTATTTATTTGCCATTCATATTTCTTCATCTGAGAACTGTATTCATCTAGGATGCCCATTTTGGATTGGGTCTTGGAATTTAAGGGGTCTGATTTTATTTTAATTTTTTATAAGTTCTAGACAGAAGTCCTTTGTCTGAGGGAAAGCTCACTAAGATTTTTTCCCAGTTTTTGGGTTTTCTTTTCACTATGCTGGAGATTTCTTTCAACATCCAGAAACTCTTTAATAAGACGTGATCCCAGTTATTGATTCTGGGAAGTATTTCCCGTGTGGATTGATTCTTGTTCATGAATTTTCTACCTGTCTTCAAGATTTTTACCTACTTTGTCTTCCAACAGATTTAGTGTTTCTGCTTTAATATATAGATCTTTGATCCATTTAGATTTTAGTTTAGTACATCATGATAGTCATGGGTCTAGTTTTACTTTTCTGCATATGGATAGCCAATTTTTCCAGCATCATTTGTTATAGAGACTGTCATTCTTCCAGTGAACATGTTTGGCCCCTTTATCAAAGACAAGGTGGTTGAGTGAGTTTGTGTTTGCAATTGTATCTTCTAATCTATTCCATTGATCTTCAGGTCTGTTTTTATTCCAGTACCATGCTGATTTTATTACAGTAGCTTTGCAGTGTAACTTCCAAGTCAGGGATTGTGATGCCTCCTGCCTTGCCTTTGTTGTTTAGAATTGCCTTTGCTGTTCTAGGTCTCTTCTGGTTGCAGATGAATTTTAAGAGTGATTTCTCTAGATCTATGAGGTATGTTAGTGGTATTTTAATGAAGATTGCATTAAATCTGTAGAAATTTTTGGAATAAGTATTGATCTGTATTTCCACAGGGTCAGTAGTGAT